>NJDD01008881.1:0-24681 GCA_002245505.1 Calephelis nemesis
ATATCCAATCCCGAGCAACGTTTTTATTTAATAAAAAATTGGAAAAACCCAATTTTCATTTTGTTGCCTGAACCGGGATTCGAACCCAGGACCTCATGCAGTCAAGTCCAACAACTGAACCGCTAGACCACACAGGCCATTTGATAGACACGCACTCGTTCATCGCCTCTGACTCCGGCGTCGGACTTGACTTCTTGAGGACACGGGTTCGATACGGGTAACGGGCAACAAAAAAAAATAGAAAACGTATATTTTCAATTTTCTATTACAAAGTTACGTTGCCCGGGATTGCATCGGCTAGTCGTGGGTGCCTTGGTTGTGTCTCTGCCTACTTCTACGTATCTACGAGGATATTTTTTTTTGATTTTATTAAGTATATTTCATATTTATGATTATTATTATATTTGAAAGTTACATTTACGCACACAGCCACGTTAAACTTATAAACCCCTTCTTTTTCCTATGGGGATAAAAACATAAACCACAATACAATGACTTCTATTACGCTTAATAGTCTCGTCATAAATATTACGCTAAATAGTTTAAATTAAGCCATTAACATAATAAATTCGATGGCATAATAATTGAAGCAATAAACAAAATTTATTAGCTTTTTAAATTAAGTTGCTGCAACCAATAACAGAAATAATAACAAACTGCCGAGTATAGTAGGGGAGCCCATGATGGTAAATGGGGATTTATTCGTACGTCGCTGTTCTATTACATTTTGTACATAACAAGATTTTTTAAGTGAAAACTTCTTTAGCGGCGTTGCGCACTTTTTTTGGAATGGGTAAAAACTTTTAAACACGCGTCAGGATATTTAAACTGATTCGCAAGACAAAAATCCGTAAGACGGCGCTGGGCGCTTGCGCTAACGTTCGTGTTGTCATGTTTGTGTACGATAGCGCAATAAATGAATATTGTATTCTAACTAAAATTTTTTAACTGATTTCGAAAAAGGAGGAGAGTCTGATTTGGACTAAATGTTCTTTTTTAATTTTATTTTTGTATATCTGTTACGCGATAACTTGACCAATAGCTTTTGATGATTATTTTTAGGGTTCCATACCCATAGGGTAAAAACGGACCCTATTACTAAGTCTCTGCTGTCTGTCTGTCTGTTTCCCGACTGTTTCTCGTAAACCATGATAACTAGAAAGCTAAAATTTTCACAACTGATATATTTCCGTTGCCGCTATAACAACAAATACCAAAAATTTAAAATAAAATAAAATAATAAAGGGGGTTTCCATACAATAAACTTTTTTTTTGTATTTTTTTGTTTAATGTTATAAACGGTAACAGTTTTAAAGTTTTACCGAATATTTACTTGTGTATTAACTTTCAAAATAACCTTTACAATAACCGAAGACCCTAAAGTCGCACAATAGGTGGCAAGTTTATCGTCAATCGTGCACATATCCAATCCCGAGCCACATTTTTTGTATTAGGAAATTATCGCCTCTGTGGTCTAGCAGTCCGGGTGTTGGACTTGACTGCATGAGGTCCCGGGTTCGAATTCCAGGTAGGCCAACAAAAAGAAAATTGAATTTTTCCAATTTTCTAATAAAAAAAATGTTGGTCGGGATTGGAAATGTGCCCGGTTGGCGATAGGCTTGCCACCTATCACATTGCAGGACTTAGTGTCTTCGGCTAGTCGTGGGTGCCCTGGTTGTACCTCTGCCTACCTCTTCGGGGATATGGGCGTGAAGATAATATATATAGGAAATTGGAAATACCATATTTTCTTTCTGTTGCCCGACCCGGGATTCGAACCCGGGACCTCATGAAGTCAAGTTCAACACTTGAACCGCTAGAACAAAGAGGCGATTAACACTGGACAAAATATAGGCTATACCAACAGGGCCACTGGTGTTAGAATGCTGTGCTTGTCTTACTAGGAATCCACTGTCTTACCTATTCCTGAGGTAGTCAGTATACTTTCATAATAGTCTTGCATCTCGGACTTCGGACAACGACGCACCTGTAACATCTGTGGTACCTTAAGCCTACGGTTGTCTCTCATCATCAGGAGAGCCCTGGGCTTGTTTGCTGGCCTCTAACATAAAAAAAACAGGAACACGACATTGACAAATGATCTCAGAATGCGAATATAATTAATTTTTATATGTAACCTCAAAAATATGATAAATATCTCAGGACAGATTAAGAAAGTTTGTCTAATAGCAAAGTTGTGGATATTAGTAAACAATACTAATGTAAGAAATACTATAATAGATACCGTCCTATGTACATAAAAAGTTGCGGAAATAAATTCACAATAAGCAAGCACCCAGATCTTTAAATATAGATGTAAATGTTTATCACACAAATGCATGGCCCCGTCAGGAATCGAACCCAAGTCTTACAGTTGGTCGGTGGTCATCACACATATAGCTACTCTGCGTGAATTGAACCTGATCTTCGCTGATGGTCTATGCCTTATTGCATATGCACGTTAACCCTTCGGCCAACAAGGCGTTCTAATCTCCGTGTATGGTCAATTCCATATTTAGTTGTCGATAGTGAAGTCCTATAGCCCCATAGCCTTGTTTAGAACTATTAAATGAGATAATCGTTGCCCATGACCATAATATTTTATCCACCTCAGGTATTTGAATCTTAGCACTTTTCCAGCGCTTGGAATGAACTATGACACATTTCATCATCGAGACGCGCAGTTATAAAATACTCTATAATTTGAAATTGTTTCTTTAAAATCATGCGGATATTTATCATATTAGGAAGAACCGTACAAAATATATCTAAATGCACTGCTTGTACTTATAGTAGAAGATCCGAACCTACATCGATCTACACTGATCTGATGATAGAATAAAACATAAATTTAGTATCTTAGAAATCACATTGAAAATGTTTTGTCAATAAATATCCTGTCAAGAATATTTTTAATTATTAAAAAAAAATATTTTTCTGATTTGTTTTTGCAATTTACCCTAAACCTTTGTCAATGTGTTCGCAATAAGACAACCCTTACGTAGATATTTTTTTTCCAGGTAAATAACAGACAATCCAACTTGTGCAGATTCTAATCGTCTTAAATTTTTAAGTCGGGATTTTTTCTATTTAACTTAAAATTTTAACTTTTATTAGAAACCCCTTTTTTAAAAGTTAAAAAACAATTTTTTTTAAGCAACTCATTTTTGATATATTTGCAACGTTACATTTGAAATAAGATACATTTCACTCTATTATCAGCTCGGTGAAGGTCGTCTTAGGTTCGGATCTTAGACCATTAATCCAGTCTGTTAAAGGTTGGAATTAAAGTGTAGTGATTTTCATTGTTCAGACACAAATCGTGCTAGCAGTGGGTGGTCGCGTCACCACCTCTGCCCGCCTTTGGTAATGACACCTGATGACGCCCGTAATTATACCTCCAAACCGAATAGTTTCCTCATTGTTACTCCATCTTTTGATACACTGTGTGTGGCTGTGCCGTTGTGGTCCGGTTGGTAAAAGCTGCACTCGTTTTGTAATGGTAATGACGTCTTAATGATATCATATTTGGACATTACGACTAAAAAGGAGGTTGTCAATTTGTTTGTTTTTGTTGAAGTGAAACTTCTTTGAATCATTGTGATTTCAAAACGGGTGCAACGGAAAAACGACAGGTAAAAGACAGAAATATATATTCATCTCATTCTTTTGTCGATTTACTGAAGTATAATTTCTGTCGTGTGTGAATCGCATACACACCTTTTTTATAATATGTTTGTTACGCGATATCGACTTTTAATGGTTTCTTTAAATATAATTAAGTGCAGTAAAACTACCACGCTGCGATTTGTTCAACACGCAGCTTTGTTCGCGTGGCAGTTAATATATTTACTGATTATAGCCCATTAATAAGGACATTCATACACACTTTCAACCCCTTTTAAAGGGGTGGACCCTTAGGGGTAGAATTTCCAGAAACGCTTGAATACGCATCTAACTGTTTTTAATAAGTAGCCCAAAAATAAGTTTAATGTTTCTAATTTAAAAAATGATGGTCTTCCATGCAAACTTTCAACCCCTATTTCACCAAATACTCATCAAATTTAATGGCTGTAACTCTAACAGTTTTTGCTTTTCGGTGATGAATCAGTCAGTCAGGACATGTTATTTTATAAGTACTAGATGTTGCCCTTTGGTTGAAATTCGACCCCAAAAAATTTTAATATCTTGTTGATAAGAACGCCATGTTCATTTCTGAAGATCAACTACTTTGTTTCCAAAGTTTTTAGTGCACCATCTGTGATCTTTTATCGCTATCATCAATGTATTTGTTTGTGTGTGTGTCAAATGCATGGTAGTGTGGGTAATGTTTTATTTATTGATTTAACGTACTTACTTTATAAGCACTATTATTGAAAAATATTAGCGTTCTGCACTTCTACTAGACATAAACTATAGTGTGCCAAAGGAGTCCAAAGTTTTGGCATCACGTATTAATATATAGATAATTAAATTTTTGTAAATGCATTTTTAACTATAACTCAAAAACAATCAGTCGAGTTATAAAATTACTCCCTTGTGTATAATAGACTGTTTTACTACCTGGCAGCTCGTAAGAATAGGTTAAGTGGCTCATTACACACAAGATCCTGGTCGTTAAGTGCTATGCTGCAACCTACCTGAGTAGGTACCTACGGACCTGCCGCCTTATTTATTTCTGTCGTTATCATGACAGTCTCATATTCCGATCCAGAAAGTAGGATAGCCGGTAGTCGGTTCGCACAAGGCAAGTCTCTGAACATCATGTGCTTGTTTGCTTAAAAAAAATTAATATTAGAGTTATCCTTTCAAAAAAAAGTATATTCAGGCCCATGTACCTAAGGAGGTAGGTAAGCAGAGGCACAACAAGGGCACCCACGATTAGCAGAAGACACTAAGTACCATAATGTGATAGGTGACAAGCCTATCGCCAACCGGGCATATATCCAATCCCGGGCAAGTTTTTTTTATTAGAAAATTAAAAATACACTATTTACTGTATTTTTTTGCTGCCCGACCTGGGGATCAAACCCGGGACCTCAAGAAGTCTAGTCCGACGCCGGAACGCTAGACCATAGAGGCGATACACATCTAAAATCTAAAACATGCTGTAATAAGGATCATAATCAAAGATAAGTTGTTATCAATGTCCTGATGCTAATCCAGTTAAGGATCAGTTTCCTTTTTAAGATCCCTTATCGCAGTACGTGTATGAGAGTACATCCGTTATACATATAATGCATATCAGATCTATTTCTATACTTTTATAGGGATTTTTTAATGAGATTGGAAGGCAAACAAGCAGACGGATTTTCTGATGGTAAGAAATTCACGCCCCTAGAGACACCAAAGGTAGTAATGGTGTGTGCCAACCTGAGGCCGGGATCTAAGGCCTCGAGCAAAAGTAAATTTCCCGGCTACCTTCTACGTCAACGGCAACGTCACTGCGTTATGACGGTAGGAATAGGTAAGGCGGTAGAGCCGATTGGGGCGCCTAGTCAAATGTCACGTTGTTAGTGACAGTAAGCATATTCTTGCCTTTTACGAGCTTCCTGGCAGGAAGACAGATGGTCTGTTCTGCCGAGGAGCCCGGGCCAACACGCGAAAGGAAATAATTAGAAAGATTTATTGATTATGGAAAATACACGTGGTTACCTAAATATGTTCCGCATTCCCGAAGATCCCGGGAATTGAACCCGGGACCACTGCAATCAACACCTAATACATACCAGGAGACGATAGAGATAAAGTTAATTAAAAGTAGTTTTTAAGGTCGTTAAATCACAAGATCAGTTTGGCTAATTTTATTGATTTTTTTAAGGGACTTTGTAAAGAAAAGAAGCTAAAATTTCGACTTCTATAATATCTTTTCTAAGGAATGGTCCTAGGTCTCATTGCCACAAAGTTTGGATTTGAAGATAGAATTCTAGGGATATATTAAAATCAAATTTAGTTTTTCGCGTATTTACTGTTGTTACTGAGAATGCTTATATAACACAGGATCAATTTATAATACGACTCCCACATTTTTCTTTATATAACTTGTGTAGTTTTATTCCTAATTTAGTTTATATTACAAGTAGCATTTGCCTGCGACTTTGTCGCCGTGAAGTAATATTTTTGTATCTACAATCTACCGTGATGAAATAGACCATAGTAATATATGTCGTCACCTAATCAAACCAAAAGTCTAGTTCCAATTTGAACCTCTAGACAGCAGTTTCAAAAGTATTTAGGTAAAAACTTTTGGGTGCTTATCGTTAAATAAGACTAGATCTTCTATTTCATTTGAGTGCATCTTTTCTTTACTGCTAACTCTACCGAGAATTTTCTCCTTACTTTTAATATTTGTTTCCAAGGACATGTTTATATCCTAACTGAATTTTGATGGATGGAAGACATAGTATAAAAGTAAATGCTGCAGAAGCTAAAGAGAATTAGGCCCTATAGCACGAGACAAAAGTACGCAAGACCTACTTTATCAGAAGTGTTGACTTTATATTATTTTTTTCAATCACCTCGTTGGCTGCAGGTTAGGCGACGACAGGATCTTTGAAATATTACCGATGATATTTACGCCATGCTTTTGACTTCAGTTTATATCAGGCGTAGGTACCTATTATATCCTATCGACTGTACCAATTATGTTTTATTCAGTGATATACACGGGGAAAAATGTAGTTGTCTTATCGTATCGTAAGTCTCACATGTGATAGGGGAGTCTATCACCAACCGGGCACATATCCAATTTCGACCAACGTTGTTAAGTTAGTCGTAAGTAAAAGCCGGGAATCGAACCCAGAACCTCATGAAGTCAAGTGGAACACCGGACTGCTAGGTCACAAAGAAGTTAGATCTTAATATTTATCACTACACTTACGTACCTTCGATAATCTGGTATATATTTAAATAATATTTTAAGGGTTTCTCAAAGTTGTGATCAGAGGAAGTCTTTTGTAGATGTATTAAACTACTTCACAATCAGAAATACCTCTAATGGAAAAGACACAAAATATAATCCGTGTTTAATATACACAAAGTAAATGAAAAAAATCTACAAAAGTGCCGAAAATAGCGGACTCTTTGTAACAAACAATAAACAGATTAAAGAATATTACGAGGCATCTTCAGGCTACCGAATTTTGCAACTTAACAGATAATACTCGTAAATACTAATTGACATAGATTCAAAAGGCTTACAAAACCACTAAGCAAAGGATTTTGGGTATTTTGTCCTTTATTATGGATTTACATCATAAAAGATTCTTCTCTGTGGCTATTGTCTGTATCTTCTTGAGATATTGTGAAGGATTTATACAAATAACCGTAGTCAAAAAATAAGTGCAATTAGTGATTTTTTTGTTGTTTTGCGTAAAATGACATAAAATAAATTGTTATTCTCCAAATATTTCTTTTTTATTACCATAGGTAGTTTTACCGTTTAGTAGGTAGTAGTAGGTAGTTTTTAGTTAGTAGTATTACCGACACTTGCAGTCAGTTGTAATTATAAATACTAATAATAATAAATACTCCTTGGACAAGTCACACAAAATGAATCTAACCAAAGTAAGCAAGTCATAATATGCTTGTGTTATGGCTGTTAGTCAACGATACTAATACATAGAAATACTTAAATAGATAACAAAATACATTTAATAAACAACTGGATCCAAAAATGCAGAAATCTAAATGTTCATCACACAAATGCCTGTCCCCGTTGGGTATCGAACCCGAGCCTCGCGATTGGTCGATGTAGTAAGGCGTGTACGCTAGCCACTCGACCAACGAGGCGGTCTAAATTGTGGTTTAACCATTTTACTGTGCTTAAAAATTCAAATTGTTAGAATTTGATTTTTGCATGTATTTTAAGTAAGGGTTATTTAAAGAAATGTAAGGACTGATATCATGCAGCCCATAACTAAGTTTGTGAGTGTTTCAAGCAAGCTTTAAAGAAAGATAAGCTATATACTATAGGGGGTATAGCTATCTAATCCCGTGTTGGTCCGGGCTCTTTTGCAGAATAGGCCACCTGCCTTCCTGTCAGGCAGCTAACTAACTAACACCGCCTCCTCTATTCCTGCCGCTATAACGTCAGTGCTTGCCGTTAAAGTTTTCCGGTTAGGAGGATAAGGTGGCTGGTACTTACCTGTGCTCGAGGCTTAACATCCCGGCTTCAGGTTGGCAACGCACCATTACCACCTTTGATGTCTCTAGGCAGCGTGAATTTCTTAATTTTTTTAAATATGTCTGCTTGTTTGCCTTCCGGCGTGAATTTCTTACTATCAGGAAATCCGTCTGCTTGTTTGCCTTCCTCCAATATCATACCTACAACTTTTTAACGACCTGCAGAGTAATCTCCAAAGCCCTCAAACTAGTTGCAATGTTGCTTAATATTTTTTTTGATTCAATGGTATTTCATGACTAGAAAAATTACAATTACCTTTGTCCGAGTGCTTCATACAGAATAGACATGTCAAACCGGCTAAAATGGACGTAGAATAAATCATTGGGTTTTTATTAAAGCATCATCGCCTGCACTGACATTGCGGCGACTTCAAAGATTAACGCCGCTTTATAAAGCCGCTCGAGACGGCTTTATTTATCGTAAGGCTTTGATTTGTTTCCGATTTGATGGTACGCTTGAGTGACGGTGATTAATAAGACTTTATTACGATATTTATGTGGGTTTTGTAATGTAATGTCTTAATCGTGTATAACTTGACTTTTTAACTCTGATTCGTTTTCTCAAATTAAGCCTATTCCTGCCGGCATAACGTCATGACGTGTTCCGGTTTGGAGTGTAAGGTAGGCAGTAAACTTACTTTTCCTCGAAGTCTAACATCCCGACCTCAGGTTGGCAACGCACCTTTATTACCACCTTGGTGTCTCTAGGCGGCGTGAATTTCTTACCATCAGGAAATCCGTCTGCTTGTTTGCCTTCCAATATCATAAAAAAAGAAATAAAGTTTGACAAACATTCAACTAACAGTTATGGGTTATCCATGCAAATGCGAAAGTCTGTCTGTTACTCTATTACGGCATCATTGCTGACCCGATTTTGTTGAAATTTGATACGTATGAATATAGCTAAAGATCAGAACTCAAACAGAGACCAATTGTTATTTTTTAAATCGACTCCCAAAAGACCGTAATAGAGGACGAATGTTTGTGTGGAAATCGTATTTTTTTTACACTGACGAAGCTGCGAGGCCTAGGAACCATGGCCAGTCTGTCTAAGAAAAAACATCATAATCGGTTGGCTATTGGCCGAGTAATCGTGTAACAAAAAGACAACAAAAGATGCATTTGTATTGGCAACCTCCTTTTTTTAAGTCAGTTAAAAAGAAGAATGTTGTGAATTAGTTGTTATTTCAAATATCTTCGACCGTATCCAGGTCACGCTGCAAGCAGTTAATTAAGGTCAGTTTCTGGCACCCGCTATAAATACACTTCACTAATCACTTTTACGAGTAAAATAACAAGTGTTATTTATAAGCAAGTACAAAATATTTAAGTCCGGCTGAAATAAAGTGATTTCTATATTTTTAGAGTAGAATGACATGTTCTTTGAGGATTTCATGAGTCATCGGTATACTAAAGCGATAGTGCTACGTCGGGTAGACCACGTACCTTACCTTCTTTCACGCAACACGACAGTGGCGAAAACTGTATATACCCAAGCAAATTAAATAGACACTGGCCAGTGTTACACTCACACTAATGGTACACACATTTTGGTGCCTAAGTTTTATACCTGATTTTGGGTATATTTGGTGCGCTAATACGAGAAATCTAGTCACTTTTTTCATTTTTTTCTTGTTCATAAAATCGAAAAGAAATATATATTTTACAGAAAGAATTAATTTATTTGGAAATTACACATTAAGAAAGTTCTTTTTAATACGGACTGATTTCGAATAAAACCGGAAAAAATTAAAAGGAGAATTTTAGGTAAACCAGAGGTGTCACCTTACATCTAGTAGCAACATTTAAATTCAATTCATACTACCTACTTTACCGAACAGAGCTGCTATGTGAACAGAGCTTCACCAAACCCAAAATTTGTTTTGGTAGGCCAGTGTAATCAGACCTAAAAATCGGTCAATAAAAATTTGTACTCAGTATTTCCAGCTATTCGTGTGTTAAAGTTAGATAATTACAATTTTTTGAACATGAAAACAGTCGGTAGAAAAAGGTAGCTGGCGGCTCTGTGATGTTCTCTACGCATAGCCGGCCGTCTTCCCGACTCTCCGCCGCCAATAGAGTCATTATGTATCATTATTCGACAGTGCTTCCCAAAGTTTGTTCACCGTAAAGTCTTATTATGTATGAAGAATGAGGAACGTCCGTAGTGTTTTTAAAAAGTGTGACGTCAGCATTGCTGACGCCATAATTGTCGTTTTCGTGATGATGACTCATTTTGGGTCTTCTCAAACAAACTGCACAAGTGTTTTAAAACTTTGTTTATTTAACGAGCAGCATAACGACGTGCGGCCATCGGCTTGTGAATCGTGAAT
Source organism: Calephelis nemesis (assembly GCA_002245505.1). NCBI lineage: Eukaryota > Metazoa > Arthropoda > Insecta > Lepidoptera > Riodinidae > Calephelis > Calephelis nemesis. Next base: position 10,518 of record NJDD01008881.1, read on the forward strand.
ACCTTATCTCTTACAATGCGGCCGTACTTATAGGGCTCGGCGCACGTGCAGGTGCAGGTGTTTACAAGTCGTTAGGCTAAGTATTGAAATAACAACGATAACCACATCGCAATAAACTTAAAGTAATCAACTGATGGTTTATAAACAAATTTTTTGGACATCATCAAATTATTTAACTTAATTATTTTAGTTTTTCAGAGGAACTAATGTGGTTGCGCCGACATGTATTATGTTATACCTTTCTTTTTTGTAGCTTCGTAGAATAGTTAAGTCGTCTATAATTAATAGAATACTTAAACCGTCTTTAATCAATAGATAAAGTCGTCTTTAATCAAATTAAACAAAAATTTTATATAAACCTTCGTGCCCGTTTTAGTCCTTGGAAATTTAGTTTTGAAACAGTTATTAAACAACAATTTATTTTTGGCGGTATAGCCATGAAAGCCTAACAGAAACTTTTACATTTATAATATTATAATGGATACTACGCTTACATTTTAAGTATAAGTACCTTTATCGACGTTCGACGAATGTAAGTGTTGGAATAGAAGTGAATTTTCGATCTGTGCGGCACTGACCTTGCCTACAAATTCTCATATCCATACAAATTGTAGGTTTTTGGCCCCCTCTTAAGAGTTCCATATTCTTTGTAGTTTTATTAAATAAGGTTGATATTTGCCTACTATCAAAATAAAAAAAACACTTATTTAACATTGTATTCTAGGCTTGAAAAAATCAAATTTATCACCTCCGTATTTGAAAAAAAACTTCCAACTTTTTCACTTATAAAATTATTATTTGTAAATTAATTGAATCTCACTTTAATTTGTTGTATTTTTTTAAAAATAGTATTGACAATTTTCCTCTCAAAGGGTAGCAAAATGATATTTTTATAAATACGAGTAATACTGATAAATTTAAAGACTGCTTTGGAAGAGATGTTTGTAAAGTTTAGTTATAAGTGAGATATAATGTAAATATACATAAAATATTAATAACTACTAGCTGCCTGTTCTATATGTATTTTTTTTTTATCATAAAATTGAGATGTAATATATCCTATATCTCAAGTTGGATCAAAATGCACACAGTGTGCAAATTAATTTCATTGAAATCGGTTAAGTAGTTTAGGAGTCCATCGCGGACAAACATCGTGACAGGAGATTTATATATATTAAGATATTAATTTTAAAACATTAAGAATAAAAGAAGCTGACAGTGTGACTAAATATTTTTTTTATCTAAATCTAGCAAATATATCTAGCGACAACAATATTGGAAAGTGTTCAAAATGAAAGAATATTTACGCTTAAAAGTTAAAAGTTGAGAACCACTGTCCTATCCTGTCTGATTAACTCGTCGAGCTGGCGCGAGGTGCGCGGGCGGTGGTGCGTTGTTCGGAACGGTAATATATATCATTTTCTTTTTTATCTTTTTATCCAGTTCTTGCTCTGAGCCTAAGGCAGGGCGAGTGGTACGTGTTGAATAATTTGCATCTGGATTACTCAGTAATACTTACTTTTGTTATTCATTCTCACTAATCCATTCATATATGCGACAGTCTGTCTGTTATGCTTTCACTGCTTAAGCACTGGACAAATTTTTAAAAGCTAATTCTTTAAAACAAATAATAATTCTTTAAAAAAATATAATAACATAAGGGATTGTAATGAAGAATTAAAGTTTATATAAAAAAGTAACTATGCTACGCTAACTAAATCAAAAACAAACAAACAAAACGGTATATAACTCTTCTGCACCTGTGATTACTAATCCCTAAACTGATTTGTTTAAAATTTTATCCCTCTTACTTATGCGCTTGATCTACTATGTAATTTCATTTTTTTTTTGTTAGCAAAAGTGTAGTTAATCACCAGATCAATGGTCGCGTAAGTTTTATAAGTGGGGTGAGGGGGGGGGTAAATGTATAATTTATAGGTTGCTGGATTTTTTGAAAACTTGGTTCATATTGGTTTTTACAGTTTCTGAAGTTGTCCCGTTTCCACCAAGGAAATAATGATGGAAACCCGAAAAAATCTAGGAAGATATCGAAATCTATCTAAAATCGAAGTCGGTTATTTGTAGTTTTACTTCTGTCATTATAAATACTTAAAATGTTTCAGTATGAGCCCACTAACCCAAAACACCGACCGATTATACAAATAATATATATTTCGCAGAAATGCGAATAGGTCGGAAAGTCATTTTTATACACATTTACCTTCAGAGGATTGTTCCAGAGCAACAAGCTTTTAATTAGAATGTTCCTTCTTCTTTCGGACCTCATCAAAGATTTGAATGAGTTTGCGTAGGCGTATTGTGCTGACGCCCACTGACTGTTGGGACATGTGGCCGGATGTCGAAGTATCTTCCATTTTATATTATTAAAATAAGTAAACTTCATTTACACGAGAATGTTGAGTATAGAGATATTGTAAAATTGTCAAGTAAAAGCCCTATGAAGTCGTATAAACTGCGAGGTTAGCACCACATTAGTCATTATTATCATCATCATCAGCCTGAGGATGTCCATTGCTGGACATAGGCCTCCCCCAAAGAGCGCCACAAGTCACGGTCACCAGCCGTTTGTATCCAGCGACTCCCCACGACTTTGACCAGGTCATCAGTCCACCGGGTGGGAGGTCGTCCAACACTACGTCCTCCGGTCGTGTTGGACCGGTTGGGCCGCCACTCGAGAACCTTTCTTCCCCAGTAGTTGTCGGTTCTGCGAGCAATGTGGCCTGCCCATTGCCACTTCAACTTGCTAACTCTCTGAACTATGTCGGTTACTCTCGTTCTCTTGCGGATCACCGAATTACGGATCACACATTAGTCATTAAAAAAAATATTGTCAAAGAATCTGTGACCGTGATGAACGAACTGTAAAATGGCTTGTATCCGTATTAATTAGAAAGATAGAAGATAAAGAATGCTCAGGCTCGTATCTCTGAAGAGGTAGGTGGAGATACAAGAGGTGTGTCCTGACACACATGGCTAGCTGAGACTTGCGTTCCTCAATGTCATAGGTGGCAAGCCTATTGCCAACCGGGCACATATCCAATCCCGAGCAATATTGTTATTTATTTAAAAAATCATATTTACTTTTTATAGCTAGACCTGAGGATCCAATTCCCAGGTTCTTGTAGAGTCAAGTCCAACACCGGACCACTACATTAAGGAGGCACTGGATTAAGTCGCATGGAATAGTAGAGATCTTTCAAGAGCCTTCAACCAGACGCTTGCAATCTTTGACTAATATCCCTAACAGGAAGATTTCTAATAGATAAGGTGACCAACAGAAATACAACAGAGATAGCAAACACAAATGACATCATTTGATGTACAGTTTTCCATTTTGAGTTGGCAACTGAGATACATAAACAGCACCCTGATTTGCGTTTTTATGTTTTGTTTTTTAGGGAGTGAACGTCAGCAGTATCTTATATTACGGTTTGAGTCCTCCACGTGGAAACTGTCAAAATATTTGACAATGGATAATATGATTTTTTTGACAATCAATTTTTCCCCGTGATGATCCGGACTCCTCTACAGACTAGACCTGCCAGGCAGATCGTAAAAGGCGAACATAGGCTTACCGTTACTAACACCGAGACATTTCACCAGGTGGTAGAGTTTTGCGCCGACTTGCCTGGTTTGGTACCACCGCCTTATTCCTGCCGCCACTACGTCAATACTTACCGTTGACGTGTTCCGGTTGGGAGCATATATACTTTTGCTCGAAGACTAACATCCCGACTTTAGGTTAGCAACACACTATTACCACCTTTGGTTGCTCTAGGCGGCGTGAATTTCTTATTATCTGGAAAACCACCTGTTTGCCTTCCAATAACTTAAAAAAAATGTCGTGTAATCCCAAACATTCATTTGACACGTCTCGCGTTTGATGTTCTTTTCGTGGTGATTATGTCTTCCACTCACACTTAACTCTGCAAAACTACCACATTTAATTGACCTCGTTACCTTAATTACGTTAACCTATATGTTAATTCGTGATGTCAAAACGTTGGACCCCTTTTTACGAAAATTGCGCGGACGCAGGAGCATAAAATTTGGCACATTTATAGTTTATGTGTAGGAGAAGTGCACGCTAACATTTTTTAATAATAATGCTTATAAAGTAGATTAAATCAATAATTATAAGACATTACCCACACTACCATGTCAAACACATAAACAAATATATTGATGATATCGATAAAAGATCACAGATGGCGCACTAAAAAGTTTTGAAACAAAATAATTGGTCTGGAGAAATGAAGATGGCGTTCTTATTAACAAGGCATTAAAATGTGCTATGGTCGAATTTCGACCAACGGGCGGCCACTAGTATTTTTAAAAAGCACATATTTCTTACTGGATACAATCATATGGACCTCATCAAAGGTTTGAATAAAATTAGTGTGGGGGTATTGTGACTGACGCCCACAGTCTGTCGGGACACGTGGCCGGATGTCGAGGTATTTTCCATTTAATATTATTGGAATATGTTTCCATACTGTAATTTTGAGTACATGTGATTATTTTGAATAACATTCTCATTAATTGTATGTAATCGCCTTTATCGTCAAACGGTTCAGGTATTGGACTTGACTTCATGGCGTCCCGGGTTCAATGCCAGGGTCGGGCAATAAAAAGAAAATAAGGGTTTTCCTATTTTCTAATAAAAAAAAATGCTCGGAATTGGACGTGTGTCCAGTTGTTATCGCTTGCCACCTATCACATTAAAGGACTTGGTACTATCGGCTAGTCGTGGGTGCCCTGGTTGTGCCTCTGCCTACCTCTTCGGGGATACTTTAATATTTTAATTAATCATAGATTTTTAAAGAATAAAATGGCAACATTTGTCATTATAATCAACCATTTAAAATAACAGGGGTGTTACCATAAGTTCTTAAACCAATATTATTTACCAATAAATAATAATAGTAATTGTTATCGGAAAGGCGACCTTATGAGGTATGCCATAAATTTGATTTTATAAATGGACGTTTAGCAACATAGGAATAAAACTGCTATAAGCGTTTATGGTGGGGTTCCAGGAAGACTATCTGATCGGCAACTTTGATTGAAGATGTTGAAAATTCAATAGAAATAGAATCATAACAGCCTACTTTGGAGAATCCATGGCCTGAAAGATCTGTGTCCACTAATTGATAATTTCTGTACTTTCTCGGGTGTGACTGACTAAACTAAAAACTAGTTTCCCAAAGTAATCACAGAAAAATTACTCAGGCTGTAGTTTTTAATGAATCAGATTAATTTTAACAGATATTTACATACTTACAAACATATCTTAACGCCAAGTCCCTTACAGAGGGAAAGAGTATCGAGTACCAGACCTCACGATCGTGACAAACCTGTCTGGCTCCCTTCACATACATTACCCTTTTCATACAAGCACGCCGGTTTCGGAGACTCTTGACTCCACCCTCGGGTAATATCCGAATAATCTGACCCCCTCCCCGGGTACCTACATCTATCCACGTTTGCATTGTATATCTGCTTTGTCAATCTTTCATCTGTTTTTCTTTCCACATCACCGAACCAGTGGAGCATGCCCCTTCGCTTATTTAACATCAACACTTCTTTTCAATCCAAATCTTTCTCAGATCTCACTGTTAGAAATGCGGTCAGTGAGCGTTACACCACAGATTTTCCGTAGTGCTCTCATTTCGACCGCAATTATCCTACTTTCATGCTTTTTCTGACATACCCAACTCTCGCTTCCATACAATAACGTTGGGATAAGCACGAATTATGCAAAGCGAGCCTAGCTTTTTGACTCAAAACCTCGCCTTGGAATAGATTACCCAACGCTCCATTCACACTATTCCCTGCACTCACTCTCCTCTCTACATCCGCGGTGTACCTTACCTACATCCCTGCTAAAAGCGCAACAAGACATACAATTTCATTCACTTGCTCCAACAGATATTTTATATTATGGTAAAGTGCGAAACTTGGGAAACAAGGGCGTGAAGATTCACGCCCTGGTTTCCCAAGCTCAAACTTTATTCGTGGTGGTGGGTACGTCTTGAATTTAGTTTTAATGCAAATTAGAAATTGGTATCGGTTATGACATTTCTGGTATTCTTGAATACAATACTGGCGAATTATAAACAATAACCAAATAATGAATAATATTTTTTAATATTTGTTGAATTAATTTGTTACTAAATGTTAATAATTCATTAGTACTGTCTTCAAAAGAAAGTTTTTTTTATGATAATGGAAGTCAAACAAGCAGACGGATTTCCTGATGGTAAGAAATTCACGTCGCCTAGAGACACCAAAGGTGATAATGGTGCGTTGCCAACCTGAGGCCGGGATACCGGCTACCTTACCCTCCAAACCGGAACACGTCACGTCGTTATGGTGGCAGGAATAGGTAAGGCGGTGGTACCAATCCGGGTGAGTCGCTGCGAAACTACCACCTAGTCACATGTCACGGTGTTAGTGACAAGGCAGATGGTCTATTCTGCAAAGGAGTCCGGACCACCACGGGGTTCATAAAATAACATATCCGATTCCAATTTCTATTTTGCATTAAATCGAATTTCAAGAGTAACCCTACTGGTCGCGGTGGTGGGCGATAGGAACGTTAGCTAAGCTTTACACTCTGTGATACAATATGCATTTTTTTACAACAAACATTACAAGATAATATAATAATATTATAACAAAAATTATTTAACCATTTTTTTTATATATACCTCAAATACCATTGGTCGAATAATGATAAACTTGTTATTAGACGACCTCGGAATCATGACCTATTTTTATACAAAAAGTAATTAAATATCGGTTTGTCATTAGCCGATTACAAACACAAAAAATAACATACTAGAAGAGAAAATATCCTCTTTTTTTAGTTGTTTAAAAAATATATACTTTTGGGTATCATCAAATATCCCACTTTCCTATTATTTTTTCATCAAAATAGTTTTTTTCTGCTTGCTTTTCGGTAAAATTCCATTTGAATTCCTAAGTTTCATGGTATATTTTATTTAAGTTTCTGCGTAGGCGAAGCTTGGGAAATCGTTAGTTTTTATGTGTTAAAAAATGTTTGTGTTATCTTTTTACGAGATGTTATTTACATAATCTTACACTTAAGGTTTCGTATAATAGTGTAACGGTAATTTATGATAAATAATATAGAATTAAGGTGGACACTTATTCGGTTCATAAAAATTACTTTCATAAGGCTTAAATGTTTAAGAAGTAGAATTTAAAACAATTAAAAAAAACTAAGATATTAATGTGAATATCTTTTATCGCCTCTGTGGTCTAGCACTCCGTTGGACATGACTTCTTGAGGTCCCGGTTTCGATCTCCGGTTTGGACAACAAATAGAACTAGGAAATGTTTATTTTCAATTTTCTAATTGGTGATGGTCTTGCCACACCAATCACATGGTCGGCTAGTCGTAGGTGCCCTGGTTGTGCCTTTGCCAACCTCTTCGAGTATATAGGCGTGAAGACAGTTTTTTTTATTAAAATTATCAAACTCTAAACAATAATAAATTACAAAAAAGGTTACAAATAACAACGTCATGTCAATTATTTTTACTTGAATAATTATTTTTCATTACTTAATTATGAATGCTAGCGCAACAAAAACTTATACTCAATCAACATTTGCTTGTGATAAATAAATTGTACCAATTATAAAAAAAAATATAGTAGGTTAGGTTTTTAGGTTTTGCTAGGAAGCTATATAAGTCTAAATTGTTATACGTGAATATTTTAATGTTTTAATAACATTTCTAAACATGCGTATCGAATTGATAGCTATTAAGATTTAAGAATAGAGAAAAATATTTTTATATAAAGACATCACCAATATATTTTTGTATGAAGGTTCACAAAGAAGCAATAAACTTTTGAGGCCAGTACTCGTTGCCGATAAAGCCTCCAGTGGCGAACTCAGAGGGTGCCCAGCGATCCATCGTTTGGGGCCACAGTTTACTGGAGCCCTGTAAACTGTATTAATGTTCTTTCTTGTTAATCCTAACATTGCTTGCGACTCCAATCGTAAACAAAAACAAATAATATTACCAGAAATACTTTTCAGCATTGAGCATCATATGAGTGGGCACTAGTTGCTGCAACAGTAAAGATACGTCTATTAAAAATATAAGATATTAGGTATATAAGATTAAGTAAGATTTAGCTGAATTTAGAATGAATGTAAATTATGGACATCCCCTAAGACAATGATACCAATCCAGGCAAGCTGCTGCAAGGCACTCTACCATAAATTTAACATATCGCTGGAATTTTTCAATCTAAGTTATCTGTCATCGTATGTAATAATTTTTATATAACACGCACAAGATTTAAATTTTTGGATTGTATTTTAATTTCTTGGATATGAATATACCTACAACATTAAATTAAGTAAAAACCACTTTATTAAATTTTACGTGTTTAAAAAATATGCAATATTTGTAACAGTTACTCTTGAATATTCTTGATAATTTACCAGTACCCTAACTTGAAAGGGCCCTCAAAAATGTGACTAAGGGCCCCGCAATGCTAAGTCCAGCACTGCCTCTGTCCCCGGAACTGGTTCCCATTCGTTAGCGCGAATGAAGTTGTTATATGTGACGAGTCTCGCCTGTTTTTGTTATTACACGGCCTTTCGTTGGAGCCGATTCGCCGACGCTTTTTAGATCAATGATAACGATAACGTTTAATGAAACACGAAAAGTGTCCACTTCATAATAAATTTTGTTTTTTTTTTGCAGATTTCAACTCGCCTGTTTGTAATCAACTTTTTATAAAGCACAACGTTGTGGAATTTTTGTCTAAATATTAACTTTAAACTTGTTCCGTCTTATTAATAAATATGGGCTAAGTTTGGAGTAAAATTAAGTTGGTATTATAGTCTGTATAACATTGTCATAGAGACTATAATACAAGGTTGAGCCTTGGAGTATTTTACTCCATGTTTATTAATAGGACGGATAGCGAACAAGCAATTGGTGCATCGCTATCTTACGGCTGGGTCCTAAGTAACGTGTGCAATGAAAATAATCTAATGTATGAGTAATAATAATAATAATAAATAAATGACTACATATTGCATTATCGAAATAAAATAAGGAAAAAAACATATGGAAGAGCCTGGCTTCCTAAAATATCCATGCTTGTACTTAAAAGACTCGTTTCAAGCACAGGTTCTATTTGTAACTAGCTTTCCCGGCGAAATTCGTTCCAACCATTATGTTTGCATGGGAAATCTTGAAATGTTGTTTTTTTTTAGTTTGCTCGCATTTTTTTTATCTTTTATTACCTATTAAACCTGCCTGCCCAGGACTTCCACGAATGTTTTAAAACCAAAATTATCTAAATCGGTCCAACTGTTCTCTAGTTTTAGCGAGACTAATGAATTCTTTTTTATTTATGAGAAGATTATTTAGATTAGTGAAATAATTTTAATTTCGTGATTTTTTGAGTTAAATATAAATTTAGACCACACAGAAGAACTCCAATTGTGGTTAATAATACGGTCGTTGTATCATTACTCCATCTTACATCCGCACGAATATGAAACGGAGCTAGATATGATTATGATGATAGCTTAGCGGGGATACTTAGCTGAGTTTAAGTCTTGGTTTAAACATAGACCTAGGATTGTTTAACGTATCTTATAATTAAATGTGGTCCACGACAAGGCTCGCATTTCAAAGTAATTTAGAGAAAAATCTGTTTAAATCCTACTAACCTTATAAAAACGCAAGTTTGTATGTTTGTTTTGTTACTTCTTAAAGCAAAAACTGCTGAACCCATTTTCATAAAATTTGGAACACAAGTAGTATGTAACTTGGATTAACACATATTACATAAGCTAGTTTTAATTCCGAAAAAATGATCCTGTCGGACAATAAACCACGCTAGCAACTCCGCGGGCAACAGCTAGTATTGCAATAAAAAAAGGTATTTACACACTCTTATCCCCCAAGAGCAAAGGCATATATAAAGGCATTTCTGATTAGCCGAAGGTGCTTTTATGGCCGTGCTTAGACACGCCAATTTACATTCATGAATCTCTTATTAAGTCACAATTAAGTATGTGTTACATCGATTAAAAGATAATCAAATGGTTATGAAAGATAAACAAAGCGGATATACAATGCGAATGTGGATGGATGTAGGTACTCGAGGAGACCTAGATAGACATTCCATTTTTAGATCGCTCGAGTGTTAGCCGAGGGTAGTCTCAAGAATCTCTGAAACCGGAGTGTTTGCAGGAAAAGGGAAATGAATTTGGAGAAAGCCAGGCAGGTTTGCCAGAATCGTGAAGTTTGGTACTCAACACTCTTTGCCTAACCCTTTACGGAATTGGCGTGATGACTGTAAAAGATAACAGTCGTCGTAGTGTGCGGTCGTTAGCCCTACAGTGTGAAAGGTGGCAAACCTATCACCAACTAGCTTTTCAAACACCAGGTTACGTTGTTTTTATTGAAACTGAAAAAAAAAACGTTTTTCATACAAACACAAACGATCCAGGGAATCGAACCTTTTTATTCTTTAGCCTTATTCACAAACAAATATTTCACTAACATCGTTCAGTTGCTATTATATGTACCTATATTCAATAGAATTACTCCAAGTGCCGATGATGAAAAGAATAAAGTCTACTACATTCTGGTAGCCTCACTTACCTGAATATTGTAGAATTTATTCTCTAATATTTATAAAATAATAAATTATAAGTGATACGTAAAACAGTACAAGTGTTTCTTCATTTAAAAATATGAATAATTTAATAACGTTTAATTAAACCGTAAAACTTACACTGCTTAAAAATACCGAAATTTACCAATTTAGGGCACATTCACACGAATTTACCATTATGCCAACGAGGCGAGACGAATAAAAGGCGAGATGTATTAGAATGCATTGCGGTCTAGAAATATTCCACAAAGTATTCGTAATTAACGTACAATAAAATATGTAACAAGTTGTACATAAACATTATAAATTATTTGTTATCAGTGTTGAGTCCATTTTCTATTTAGGGTGAAGACAGACGAGCGTAATTTCGTGAGCTCTGTCGGGTAAAGTTAAACGCATAATTTAGGGTGTATTCGTTTTTATACCTACTATACATAAAATAGTAAAGATTAATAGAAACACAATATAAACATAACAAGCATGCAAAATTTAAACCTAAGCTGTCCTCTTAATAAATATTGACTAAAGTACGCCAAGTCTCAACCTATTATAACAGTCTTTATTGCAAGAAAATAAAAATAGAGGCTATAATACTAACTTAATTTTACTCCTACCTTAGTTAATATTAATTAGGCGGTCAACAAAGGTTGATGTCAAACAAAGCCTCGTATTGCTCTGAGAACTGCTAGAATTGCGACAAAAAAATGGTTAACAAAATATTAATAAGGAACTAGTTCCGGGTAGTACTATTATAAACCGACTCTAAAAAGATGTTTCTTTGAATTTTATTTTCTATATTTTTTTATGATACGGACTTCCTGATGGTACGAAATTCACGTCGCCTAGAGACACCAAAGGTGGTAAAGGTGCGTTGCCAACTTGAGACCGGGATGTTAGGCCTCGAGTATGTTTACCGGCTACCTTATCATCATTACCCCTATGATCATCTCGGAATAATTTGCCATCATTCGAAATAAAAAGAACTATAAAATAACGACGTGGTACATAATGAAATAGTTGGAGTTTTTTTTTGCAGGTTTACTGCTGACTACTGACGCAATATGATTAGTATGTGCTGTTGAGAAACCGCATGCAGCGTAAATTGCGCAACTCTTTTGACGCGACTTACAGCTGACAATAACGCTAGTTTGCTCTCACCCTTATTAAGCTGCAAACCAGTCTGCGTTCGCCTCTCGCTAGAGCCTTTCAAAAGCCAAGTTCAACGTTCGTTTACATCGACGTCATGCAATTAACTTGTTTTCTTACTATCAATGCAGTAATTATCGGTTTTGTATAGAAACTAGTATATACCCGCAACTTCACACTTTGACTTGTTTTTGTCATTGAAGACAATGCCCGGTTTTTACATTCAAGAAACGAGCAGTTTTGATTACGGATGGTAGTTGTTTGTACCAATAGTGAAATATACAACTACGGTTGCTAGTTTTTGGTAATTTATTCTGAACACTCTGAACAACCGGAACTATTGCACCGCGAAGACGATAAATGTAGGTCCTCTTGTAATCCACCTTTTAAGGTTCTTCGTCCATAAATTAGTACATTTCAACACTCCTTCAATGCTATAAATATATGTTATTGTAAGGTCTTTATCGACGACAAACTAACTTTGAGCTACTATGACTAAAAAAACTAAATTTAGTTTTTAAAATTCAATTTCAAACTTCCTAGTAGAGTTGACCTTGGAATCTATTTGATATAGAATATTATTATTTTAAATCAAAACGCAGCCTTATATATATAAATCAATTTCTGCTCGATAGTCTCGCTCAAACTCAAGAACGGCTTAACCGGTTTGGGTAATTTTGGTTTTTAATTATTTGTAAAAGTCCAGGGAAGGTAAAAAAAAACAAAAAATATATGAAAAACTGCACAAAACTAGAAAAAAAACACATTTGAAGTTTTCTATTCAAACAGAGTGCAAGAACGAAGTTCACCTGGCCAGCTAATATTAACATAATACTTATTCTAATACGTACGATACGTAATGCAGAATTTACAACATTCTTGATGTAATTTTTTACTTTTAATTAACATTTATAAGATGTAACTTGGGGATGGGAACCTTAAATAATTTTAGTATATCTGTAAAGGTTTCTCTTACGAAGTGTAATAAATAGAACATCTGCCGTAAATAACGATGAACCAAATTTTATAGCTGCCACTGAACGGAATTGCTTTATACCTTTTTAGCGTAGTTTTTATAGCTTAGTTTTTATAGTCACATCTTAATTCTGTTCCCAACCGTGGATTCCTCCTTAATAGCGATATCCTATCTACAAGTAAAAATGCATATAAAATATATTGGTGTATAAACAGTTTGCGTTGCCTTAAATTAAATAATAAGCAAGTAATTTACAAGCAGCATTTTGTCGTTAACCAACTCAAAAAAAGGAGAAGGTTCTCAATGTTTTTTGGTATGTTTGTATGCGATTACTAGGCCAATAAGAAATTGATTTTGATACTCGTAGTTCTTTCAAAAAATAGGTTATGATGCCGAAGTGATTTCATATTAATTTTATCATTATCTGACTCGTGTTTTTTTATGTATTTTTTATATTTATATAGCGGTGGTTAGTGATGATAACATACACGTGGTGATTACAGGATGTTTACTGTGCTGTGGCTGAGATGTTAGGCTAAATGTTGTGCAAGCTTACCAGCTACCCTTAGACACTGTCATTATGGTGGCAGGAATAAGTAAGGAGGTTTATCATCACCCGAAAGAGTTACAGCACATCAGTCTGCCACTGTTGTCTTATTGGTGATTATCGATTTTATCTTTGCTCGCTGCTTATGAACCTAGCAGGAAGGTGGACAGTATATTGTACACAGGAGACACGAACAATAACCATACACAAAAATTATGCATTATGAAGTGTAATTCAAACATTTATTTTAAACGCCATGATATAAAAAAATAAATCAAAAACATGATATTTTTATCTATAATGAGTAACGGTTTAGTAGATTTTCACGTTGTAATAACCTCACTAAACACTGTTTCATTTACCAAACAGATTTCGAAAGTGGTTGTTATAGTTTATGGACTAGCTTAATCCAGATTAGGCCTGTTTCTCCGTATATTTAACATCTTAATTAGAAATAGTTTGTCGGTCTCGTCAGTTTATTCAGTTTGACTACAAATCACAGGAATTTAAATTTGTTTTGTAATAGGCATTTGTACGATTACTACTAATGATCATGATATACTATGTGGTAATTTTTAATATACATAAAAACATACTTTTCTTATATATATTTGAGACTTGACATGTTGACATACGAGTATATGTTCAGGGGTCGCCAGATAGTATCGTGTGCCAGACCTGTTTTTTCTACACACATTCATAACATTTTTAATTCCCGGCGGAAAATGAGGTATGTTATAAGTTTGGAATGTCTGTGTGTGTGTGTGTGTGTGTGTGTGTGTGTGTGTGTGT
>NJDD01008881.1:24712-44381 GCA_002245505.1 Calephelis nemesis
TGGTATCACAACTCCTAAACAAGTTAACTGATTCCGTTGTGGATTTTTTTAAATTAAAAAACCGTTGTAATCAATATGGTTCTTAACTATATTACTGAAAGGTTTTGTCAGGGTTATTTTTTTTTTTATTTAATGGTTACCATACAAACATGCTGGTTTCGGAGATCCTTGACTCCACCCTCGGGCTTTTAAACGGGTAACAGATGAAACTTACTTGTTTTATGTCTAGACAATTCGATCATGTTGCAAGGACAGTAACAGAAAACATTTGTGGTAAGTTTCTTCCACTCACTTAATCAGAAATGATATTCATAAACATCCAACTATTCATGTTGTCTCTTTCCCACCCTGAGTTACCCAAATCCAGAAATACACATTATTTTTATAGCAATAATATCTCCTGGGCCCTTACCATGAGTTTACGGCTTGTCGAGTATACTATACTCGTTACCGTCTCTGTGAATTATTTGTATGAAAACTTTGAACAGCGCCTCTATTGGTAACTAAGAGAAACACATTTTTAGACGAACATTGCCATAGATTTCGGCACATAATTTACCGAACGTAATCAATACCAACTCATGGTAAAGGCTCTGTTGGGAATCGAATCCGAGTCTCAACGATGATCGGTTAGACTGAAGCCTGTACGAGTGATGTGGTTAAATACAATTAAATAGTGTATTCAAATATTTAGTTATTTTTTAGACAAAAATCAAAACGCTACCAAAAATGCTTCATAACGCGTTGATGTCTTTTCTACTACCAGTTTTAGTTAAATCATTTGTTATTATATGAATGTAAAATTGTTGTAAATTTTGTAAAATTAGGATTTGTATGCATTTCCTGGGCAATGTAAACAATTTCTAAGACAGAATTTGAAATCTGTTGAATATAGAGTATTCATACAATACAGAAAAAAACGAGACTTTGGCCACTTCATTCTATAACGGATAGTTCTTCTTTGTTCTAGATAATTTTTTGAAAGTCTACAGTTATATAAATTTATAGGAATTCTCCTCTGTGGTCTAGCGGTCCGGGTGTTGGACTTGACTGCACGAGGTCCCGGGTTCGAATCCCGGGTCGGCCAACCCAAAATTGGATTTTTCCAATTTTCTAATTTTCTAATAAAAAAATGTTGGTCGGGATTGGAAATGTGCCCGGTTGGCGATAGGCTTGCCACCTATCACATTGTGGGACTTAGTGTCTTCGGCTAGTCGTGGGTGCCCTGGTTGTGCCTCTGTCTACCTCTTCGGGGATATGGGCGTGAAGATACTTTATTAATTGTATAAAATTTGCTAGTTTTCACACATTTCTGATAACACAATAATAAAAAGATAGATAGATATCTATAAGAATTACAGCAACATTTTATTAATTTTTGGCATAGGAGTTAAAATCTGTCGTTAGTCAAGTTTATGTTTGCACTATTTTTTCGAAAATTAATTTGTACCTTTTAATTTTATATGAATATAGTTTTTAGAACATATAAGAAGTTAAAATCAAACAATGATTGTTTTTAAAAAAATATTTCATATAGGTACAGGTAGTTTTATATGTATAGACTATGTATTCTATATATAGATGAGATAAATTCAGATGTGATCTATCCTAACCTTCAAGTTACTTTTTAAAAGTTCCCCCTTTTTCAAAAATAATTTAGTATTCGTATCATAATTTCATTTTATTAATTTACAATTTGACTTTTACGTTGACATTACAATAATAAAACTAACATAATTAAGCATAATGATTTATTTCTAATATTTAAAATTTATTATATTAATTTTTTTATAATTAATTAAATTTATTACTTTATAACCACAACGATGATAACATTGTAAATAATTTTATGACTTAAATGAAAAGTGCAATTTTGAATATTTTTTTATTGTTTATTTTTTTATCTTGTTTATAGTACAAATTTGATTTAGTTCATAATGTGTATGATAATTAAGAATTTTTTAACATTGTTGAGGATAATTTGTATGTCAATTAATTGGTATGTACCCAGGAAATGTACTTTGAATAATTGCAGGATTTCAAATATATACCCTGCTAAAAGCAATTAAACATGATTGATTGATAAATTTATTGAATCACATATAGAAGTTATGAATTTCATACAAACTTTCCTTATTATAGTTCTCTGGCGATTAATTTTTGAAAAATATAGCTTATATTTGAACTCATGTCTACAGCTACATTCATACAGAAATTTATCAAAATCGATTTAGCGATTTAAAGAGCAACAGACGGACAAATTTTGCAAATGCATTTTATTGTGTTTGCTATTAGTCAGTAGGTTATGAAAAGGAAAAACGGGAAAAATGCAAGAAAAATGGAAAAACAATCTATACAAATTTAGTAGCTGGTAATGTCAAGCGATACGAAATTCCCCGGGTCGGCTAGCTATACAATATCCCCTATATAATAATGCAACGAATTAATATGCGCCGGCATTACCTATTGTAGCGTTAAACCGGCTGTCATGTCAGGTAGCGGTCTCGGTTCGACACCGGGCACTGCTGTGTTATATTGACCGTGATGATTGATCGGCTCAGACAACAATGATTGATATTGGCTCATTCAACATAACCTTGTTAGCTTATATTAATCTGAATAACAGAGTAAGGACGTGAGTTCGAATCTTGTTTATTCTTTTGATTTGGAAAACAAAGAGTCCACGCGACCTATATGGAATTTTAAAGTTTATTTTTAACTACCTGCTGTCCGCGACTTTGTATTGAAGAGACTTTTTGTGGATGGCCTTGGAAACAAAAGATTTTCCCGGATTAAAAGATATCCTAAATTACATGTTAACACACAGGCTATTGACTACTACTACAAAGAATTTGATAAAAATCCGTTCAGTAGTTTTTGTTTAAAAAAATTACATACAAAATAACAAAAAATTTAGCAAAAAAAGATATTTATACAAATTTAGTTTATTACTGTTTTTGTTTGTATCAAGAGTCTCCGAAACCGTGGTGATTTTACGAAAAGGGTAATAATGAACGTGGAGGAAGCAAAGCAGGTCTACCAGGACCGTGAGGATTGGCACTCGATACTCTCTGCCTACCCCATAAGGGACGTGAAGATATGATATATGAGATTGAATCTAACCTAAAAGTAAGCAAATTATATTATTTGTAGAGGTGTTAGTCAACGATACTAATAATACTTAGACATACTTAAGTAAGTACTGGAATAAATCGTTTCTGCAGTCTAGAGGTCCGGTGTCTAACTTGACTTCAAGAGTTCCCGGGTTCGATTCGATTTAGGGCAAGAAAAATAAAATGTAGTTTTTCCTATTTTGTAATAAAAAATGTGTTGTTCGGTATTGGATACGTGTCCGGTTGGCGATAGGCTTGTGCTATTGTAGCTATTGTATTGTGCTGTTGTAGCTATCACATTGTGCGATTTGGTGTCTTCGGCTAGTCGTGGTTGCGCCTCTGCCTGCCTCTTCGTGAAGGGTGTAGGTGGATAATGCTCGTTCAAGGCAACCCCCTAGTGTACAACGCGGTAATGCTAATTTCATTGCTAATGTATCACTTGAATCATCAAAGTTTAGGTAAATTTTTAGTATGCGCATACTGTTTATCTTGTGATTAACGCATATTAGCGGCAAAAATGTGCCGGACCTGGACCGCTGGGTAAAAGGCAAATTAAGGATACGCTTTTCTAAATTCAATCTAATCTAACCTAATCTAAAATCTTATAATTTTGGCATTTGCCGTTTCAACATCTATTAGGGGTTAATTAGACAAATAATAAAACTGGATAAAGCCAATTATCGAATTAAAAAAAGAAATTGATAAACAAAAACAAGAAAGTTAGTAAATTTTAATAATTGAAACTTTCGGTATGTTAAAATACGCACACAAAATAGGTATAACGCGCAAGTTTTTAGAAACAACACAAGAATTTATTAACAAGCTGTTATCTACTTTAGAAATCAGTGCTGCTTAAGATTGGTTATCAATCAAGATTTATATTACAAAACCTCACAAACACTACTAACAAAAATTTATTTGTAAGCAGGAACTTAGGAGAAATAAATAAAGCCTTCAACTTGAAAAAAGAACAAAACTCGAAGCAAAGGCGAGGTATAAATGGATAGAGATAGCGATACTTTGTTACAAATGTCTGAAAGAGATGAAAATATAAGCCACGTGACACCTGCCTCAAATGAAGATATCGCAGCTGGATGCGGACATAAAGAACAGATGTGTTCAACCCACAAATAAAGATTTTTTTCATTTCTTATTTCAAATTTCGTTTTTATTTTCGAATTTAATATATAATTTTACGGTTTTTGTTAATTAGATATTTTACGCTAGCCGAGAATTTAAAAAGGCAATTAAAGCTAAGTGTAATAAAAAGTAATGTCTTAATTAAAATGCATAAAAATATTCGGGATAAGTGAGATAAAAAAAGTAATAACTAATATCAGTGACGTTCCACTATTATTATTAATATTTGTGATTGTTTTGCTTTCTTTAAGTAGCGAAATGTGTATGTTATTTTTTTTATTGTTTCAAAAATCAGCTCTATTGTTATTTTTTAAATGTTTATATCATCGATGGACTGATCTCCAGATATCATGAGACAACCGTGGCCTATATACACCATAAATGTTATAGGTTCCATGTCCTGCGGCTTAGATCTTATTTTGGCTAACATGTTTTGAGACTTTTCATACAAGATGAGCAAACAGACATTAATTTGTTATACGGGGTCCAAAAATGTCTTAGGAATCGCACAGTTACTCGCCGCGCATCAAGATGATGGGCATGACACCTTAAGCTTTGACGCGATGTCCGAAGGTGGAAATCAGCGGCTGGAATTATGCCTTCATTATAGTTAATTATAAAATAAGTCATAAACCATCATATTCAGTTATGCCAGGGTTTTAAAGTTCGATGAACTTGAAAAAACGGCGAAAACAACAACACACCAGCCATTAAAAAAAGTCAGGGTCTAATCGAGTGACATTTGGATATAAGAAAAACACACGATTCACTAAATTGTTCACTTAATTAGAAAGAACTAAATTATATTGTATAGTAAGTAGTACCAACGACAATTATATTTACTAATCTCTGGTTGCAGGTACTAATTATATTATGCGCTTCGGCTATATTCGTCAAGTTTTCGAAAACCGAATTTTAAAGATATCTATATAATATAGAGTTGTTATTCTACATAAATAATCATTTCGCTTAAATTAAGATTAGGTTAGCCAATTTAAAAATAAAAGTATAAAGTTTAAAAATAGTAAAAAGTGTACCTTAAGCCGAAGTGCATAATTTAAGTAGTAGTACTATTAACTATATGTAATGCCACCGAAATTGTACAGTGATTTTATTAAATGTGTACTCAAAATTCAGTGATTACAAAACATTTTAAAGTTTTCTTTCAATCCCGCTAAAATTTCATTTACTTAGTCAGGGCCAAATTAAGAGGTCTGGAGGCCACGAAGCAACAAAGGAGTGGAGTCCATTCCTGAACCCCATCATTCCTTCTAAAACTCAAAAATCAAAAATCGGATGGAGTCTTTTACCCGGCTTGTTTATCTGACGTGTTTAGCGTTATAAAGTAAGTACCAGGCATTAAATGATAATGAAAGGAAAAGAAATGAGTGGAAATTAGTTCACCAGCAATAGGTTTAAAACGAAGGCACATGTGTTTGAACGCCCTTCACACCCATATCCCCGAAGCGGTAAGCAGAGGTACAAACTCAGGCACTAACGATAAGTCGAAGGTACATACTACTTATGCCCAGTTCCTATAATCAACGAATCGTATTCCGTCTGCTAAACCATTCGTAGTTTGTTCAAAAGTAACGGAGCGTTACCAATATTTTAAAAAAATGTTTAGAATCAACAGTCGGTATCGAGCAACCGTTGTTAGTAATCTTACTAAGCGTACAAAATACTACCATCCGTAATCAAAACGACTCGTTTCTTGAATATAGGAACCGGGCATTAGTCGCACAATGTGATAGGTAGCAAACCTATCGCAGAGAGATTACTTATCAAAATTAAATAAACCAATTTTGATTTGCGAAACCTGGGAATCGAATCCGTGACCTCATGTAGTCAACGTCAACACTGGACTAAATCACAAACGCGATAGCTTTAATTTGTATTACACTTAAAATCACCGTTTAAAGAATAACAGACCTGTAAAAACAGAAGTCATCAACTGAAGACAGGTGAAAATATCTACCTATATCATAATTCAGTATACTCAAATAAGTATCATGTTATTCGATTTTCAAACCAAATAGATTATAATAA
The DNA here is from genome assembly GCA_002245505.1 of Calephelis nemesis. Taxonomy (NCBI): domain Eukaryota; kingdom Metazoa; phylum Arthropoda; class Insecta; order Lepidoptera; family Riodinidae; genus Calephelis; species Calephelis nemesis. Next base: position 31,015 of record NJDD01008881.1, read on the forward strand.
AGTTGGTATTCCTGTTTCCTGAATCCCAATGTTCTTGTCGACAAAGTTTGGTTTATAAAAGCAAATGTTTATAAAACATACAAGTCAAATAGTTGCGTAGTTACTTTGTTATGGGCGGATTATTTCATTAAGTAAGCACAGATATGATTTGTTATTTTAAGTTTGTAAATATAACTTCCGTTTAAGTTTTATCATAGAAGCTAAATATACTTTCTATTGTTCTTAAGGATTTTGAAATCTGGACTTGACAGTTTAGGCTCATTAATACATAACATTTTTTCAACGGGACATTAGTTAAAAAACGGGTTGCACTCCGGTAGTGCCGGCAGAAATGAAAACTTGAATAGTAACGTTGTGCATTTTTGACATTTTAGAATGGTTAGGGCATAATTTTGTACGAATTGCTTTAATTATCAGTATGAAAGTAGTATCACATATGTGGTAGAATGCAATAGGTATTCATTTATTGCGCTATCGTACGTACATGACAACACAAACAGTCGCCCTGTGCCGTCTTATTCGCTTACGGCCAATGTTAATAATGTATCTCAATCTAATAGATTTCAACCAATCTAGATAGCTGCGTATCCGCCGGCCTATCACATACCTAATTGCCATATTTATCCTGTCCACAGATATGTTATTGGCAAGCGATAATATAAAAATGGATCAAAATATTAATCTTGGACAGCAAGTTTTGGATTAGGATTGATTATTAATATTGGCCATTAACCGCTCTGCGCCGTCTTACGAATCAGGTTACGTATCCTGCATAGACCTGTCAGGCAGCTCGTAAAAGACGAGCATAAGCTTACCGTCACTAACACCGTGAGATCTGACTAGGTTGTAGAGCTTAGTAACGACTCGCCCGGATTGGTACCACCGCCTTACCTATTACCGCCATAACGTCAGCGCTTACCGAGGACGTGTTTCGGTTCGGAGGATGAGCTACAAACTTACTTTTGCTCGAGGCCTAAAATCCTGGTCTCAGGTTGGCAATGCACCATTACTATCTTTGGTGTCTCTAGACAGTGTGAATTTCTTACCACCAGGAAATCCGTTTGTTGTTTGCCTTAACATTGGCATAAAAAAAATATAATTAAGAAAAACTGTCCGTCTATTTTGCTATCATGTTTAAATCGCTAGATCTTTTTTATGAAATTAATATGCCTATCATTAAAGACTCGAGGCTATATTTAATTTCAAAAACCCTAAAAATGTAATGAGTGACAAAATTTGTATAAAAATTTATTCTACACAGTCGAAACAGTTAAATCTTATCCTATTAAAATTATAAATGCGAAAGTTTGTATGTTTGTTACTCCTTCACGCAAAAACTGCAGAACCGATTTTATTGAAATTTGACACACACATAGATGGTAACTTTGATTAAAAGATATGATAGTTTTTATTACGAAAATATGTACTTGCGGACAATTTTTTTTTGAATGACTATTGCGTTGCCAACCTCGCGGTTTTTGAACTTCACCGGGCTTTAATTTGGGGACCATTAAACAGCTAGTTAATACTAAAAATGCATAAGTTTGTGAGTATGTATGTATGGCTGTTTGTTACACTTTCACGCTCGAATGGCTGTACGGATTTGTCTGAAATTTGGAACACAGATAGATTGTCACCTGGATTAACATACAGGTTACTTTTATTCCCCATCAGACAACAGGTTTCTGTGAAAACACGGGCGAAGTCACAGGCATCAGCTAGTTTATAGTAAATTCAAAATCAGTTTGGCTTTCATGTTTACTGGAATTTACTTTGGTTGCCTGGAAGAAGTTATTTGCATTAAGGTGACCAAAGTTTAAATGGTAGTTTACCAATGAGACCACGGATGTTAGAATTTTGTCCAGCAGCTAGACTGGGTATGGATCCACGACCTTGCCTGCTCCTGTCGCCATGAAGACACTTTCAACTTCTGGTTTAAAGGGTAAATTAGTTAATAAAAAAAGATCTTCACGCCCATATCCCCTAAGTAGGGCAGAGGCACAACACTAAAACAATAAGTCCCACAATGTGATAGGTGGCAATCCTATCGCCAACTGGGCACATATCTAATCCCGGACAATCTTTTCTTATTAGGAAATTGAAAATATATATTTTCTAATTTTTAGGGGGTCGACCCGGTACCGGGAGAAGATAAGGACGACGCTGGACCGCTAGACCACAGAGGCGACAGAATCAGTAGGCGTGCACAATATGCTCGATATCTCGGTCTTGCAGCGACGCATCTGTAATTTCTCTGGTGTCTATACTGTTGCCACTATTGTCGTCTCCAATAGTTAGAGCCAAGTGCTTGTTCACTCACTCCTCGTATAAAAAACAGTTGAATCGATCTTATAGCAGCAGATTAGACTTTGAATACGGATATAGTATAAATATCTCTAATTTCAAAGAAGACTAGAGCTTAACTTAAGGCAGAATAGGGATAATATTGGCCTTTATCCGTAGCTATCCCCCTCCCTAGAGCTGAAAACACAGCTGCGAGAGACATTGAGGGCTATAAGTATTGATAGTTCTAAGTGCGTCTTATCTAACGTTGGTTGAATGTTCCTAGCGTAAAATAAAACGAATGAAGTCATTCCAATAACAAGATACAATCCTATATTACATTCCGTTCAAATTAATATTCAAAAAAGTTGTCGATCCACTGCCAGGACCGTCAGAAAAAATCACGTCTCAATTAACGAAGACATGAGACAGGGACTTTAATTTATATTATTCTCACGTTTCTGATTTCCTGTTCTATGATAGAACGTTTAAGACAAGGTCATGAGTGGTTCCTAGTAACTTTAAGGTTTTGTAGATTCAAATTTTTAGGGAGCTGGTTGTTGGAGTAGACTTCATGTTTCAAAAAGAAAATTTGTTTTATCGATTTTGTAATAGAATTACGAGTATATGTTTCTAATAAATCGGCTGGTGGGTGCCCGGTTTTACCTCTGCCTACAATTTTGGAGATAGAGGCGTGAAGACACTTATTTTAATGATTCTGTCGCGGAAAAATTATAATCTTGATAGAGTTCAAGAATACTAAACATTGAAATGAATATGTCTTTCATTTTCAAGTTGTTAACGAGATTTGATATTCGATATTCCCTCTTTCACTTCTTTCCGTTGATCTGGGTTTGCTGAGTAGGCAGGTTATCTACCTTCATGCCTCCAACATCATAGCAGCAACACTCAGTTGGTAGAGTACTTTGCAGCAATTTGCCCGAACAGGGATACTTGTAGCCTACATATTCCTGCCATATATGCCAAAATGCTAATGTCATGTTCTAGTCCGAAAAGTCAGGTACTATCTGACTTACACAATAGGTCTGATTGTCTTTATGGTCCCGGCAACAGAACAGCAACACACCTATAACGTCTATGATATCTATAGGTCACGGTTGCTTTTAGCCTACAGGAGAGCGGTGAGCTTGTTCTATGTTAAAAAAAAAACATAACGCCATCGTTAGTAATGTCATCAATATATTCAAAGATACGTTGTCAAGACACTTGTAGGCATAGGGACCTTTAACAAATAAAAAAAAGAATTTTCAAAATCTGTTAACAAATGACGGAGAAGTCGATTAATATATAAAAACATGAAAAAAATGAGGATTCGAACATACTCGTATATCCAAAATTTTTTTTTTTCTATGTTTTTAAACTAGCTTCCACCCGCGACTCCTTCCGCGCGGATGTCGGTCTTCGCGTGACAAAACTGAAAAATTAAGATAAAATGTACTTATTTTTTCAGGATAAAAAGTATCCCATTTTATGCCCAGGATAATAAGGTATAATTATACCAAGTTTTATCGAAATCAAACAGTTAGTTTTTGCGTGATGCCCGAACATACAGACAGAAAAAAAAATTTAATCACATATTATTTGGGTTTGGTATCGATCAAGTAGGGGTGTCCCTGCTGTTTATATTTTCAATGTACAGAATTGACCCTCCTACAGATTTATTAGATGTATAGATCTGGTAATATTTTTTGTTAGAGATTATTCAAAAATGCGTTTTCGGTTGCAACATGAGCTCAAAAAAGGCCATAATGATTCGATTTTAATTCCTTCGTCAAAACCCGCGTTTTAAAGAAACGTAGGATTTATAAAACCTGAATTTAGGTTCAATACGTGTTAAAAGAAATCCAACATAAGATTAAAACACCTCTAGAAGCAGGTATCGACCTAAATCATTCTAACGACATTTATATATAAAAAAAGTGAACAGAGACCCATTAGTTTTGTGAATAGGTGTCGACAAAAAACTTTTACATCGTTCACAATTAAGATGTCAATCACTCACTATACTTTTGAGTTTTAGAATTTTATACAAGCATTTTTTTTTAAGAATTGAACTGCAAAGGCTTTGTACTGCAAATGATCCAGAAAATCACTGCTACCTATTTATCAATTGTGTTCGGAACAATTTTGTACGAATATAGATCTCAGTGATCTAGCGGTTCAGTAGTTGGACTTGACTGCTAAGGTCCCGGGTTCGAATCCCGGATCGGACAACAAAAGAAAATTAGGTTTTTCCCCTTTTCAAATAAAAAAATGTTGCTTGGGATTGGATGTGTGCCCGGTTGGTGATAGGCTAGCCATCTATCACATAGTGGGACTTAGTATCTTCTGCTAGTCGTGGGTACTCTAGTTGTGCCTCTGCCTACCTTTTCGGGGATATGGGCGTGAAGATACCTTTTTTTAGTTGTTTTCTTTGCTATACCAGTATAATAAATAAATGAATAAATAAATATTCACGGACCAGTAACACATATTAAATTTAACCCCAAAGTAAGCAAATTACTAATATGCTTATGTTATGAGTGTTAGTCAACGATTCTAATACATAGAAATACCTAAATAAATACCAGAATAAATTTAATAAATACCCAGACTCGGATATGCAGACATCTAAATGTTCATCACACAAAGGCCTGGCCTTGTCGGGAATCAAACCCGAGCCTCGCAGTTCGTCAGTATGGTTAGGCGCGTACGCCAGCCACTCGACCAACGAGGCGGTCAGGTTTAAACTTTAATTAATTTTAATTGGATATAGGTATCTGTGCTCTTACTAAGTAAAAAGATTTATAAATGTACCTATTCAGGTTTAGTAGGTAGAATAGTAATGAATTCCTTAATGGCTTCAGTCATCAGTACATATTCTTTTCACATTGTTTCTCCTCGGGTAGGTAGGTACCCGTAAACAGATTTGATGCCAATGTGGAAGCTTGTAGGTACAAGCTATCATACTGGCATCAAATCTGTTTTGTCAATATTTTATCTGTCATTCTTATTAAATGAATTTTATTTTCTCATTTCTCCATATACACTTACACCGACACTTTCTTTTAATCCCACTCTCTCTCTGAGATCGGCGAGAGTATTACCACAGGTTTTCCTTAACGCTCTCATTTCAACCGCATTTATTCTACTTTCGTGCTTTTTCTGGTACACCCGACTTTCGCTTCCATAAAATAGCGTAGGATAAAGCACAGGATAATGACACTCTGACCCCTCTCGTTTTGGTACTTCCAAACTTACCAAACGTTAAATTCACGCTATTTCCTGCGCAAGCTTTCTTTTTCTTTATTTTTTTAAGTTCTATGTCCGCAGTCTATCACGGGGGCTGTAGAAATTGTACGTATCCAAACTTCAGGTAGGTACATATATATTTCTGTAAAATGTTTTTAAAGAGAAAATGTTCTTTTACTCGAGGCTTAACATCCCAGCCTCCTCCTCCAAAGCACCATTGGTGTCTCTATTTGGCGTGAATTTTTTACTATCAGGAAATCCGTCTGCTTGTTTGCCTTCCATTATCAAAAAAAAACTATTCATTACTGTGACAGGAATATAATCGCATCGCAGATCGCGGTAGGACGCATTAGGAGCATCTACGATAAAGGAATGAAGCTATAATTGGAAACTTTATTGTCGACTTTCGGTGTCTATAGTTTGTACGAATCTGCAGCATTAATATAATTATTATTGAAGTGCAAGAAAACTGCAAAACACCATCTTACATTTAATTACAAAAAATAGGTATTTTCCTCGATTTCCATGGTATTCTATCATGAGATCCAGACTTGGTTGCAATTGGACCTCTGATATACGCTCTTTTAAATAATAAAACATTTTTTAATCGGTTAAGAAATGACGGAGAAAAAATTGATTGACATACATTGAAAAATTAACATAGGAAGCGAAATTAGAACCTCTTTGTTTTCAAAGTTGTTTAATAATAACCACTGGTTCAGAATCGCAGCCACAAGTGCTAAAATTTTTGCAGGGGGATTCTTTTTAGGACATAAGTGCTGCTTAATATATGATTTAGTGAAATATGACCTCTAGGGTTGTGCTCTTGAGAGTTTGACGGTTTGTATGAGACAGAATACAAAAGGGTCAGCTTAAGAGGAAATAACCACTTTTACAGATTGCAGAGGAGGATCCCAGGACACCCAGACGTACCTTATTTTCTCTGAAATAAAATGTATAGAATTACGTTGTATTAGTATAAAGATATTTTGCGGGTATGTAAGTATATATTCTTCTAGCGTGGGCCAGCGGCCAATTTACTAGTAACAAGCTAAAGATTGGTAAAAGTTTTAAATTGGTTCTTAAAGTTTCTGGGCTGACTTTTAAGTAGGTAGGTATGTTGTAGAAAATCTATCGCCTCTGTAGTCCAGTCATTCCACTTTGGATTTTAATACGGGCGTGAAAATAGTTTTATTTCGAAGAAAATACTTGAAAATTAATAATTAATTCTACTTCATTTTGGCAGCGGCATTTTTTTCAGACTATTTTAAGATTCCAAAATATAATGTAACTTTAGTTACAATTTCGGTCTCAATTTTTCTAAATAAAACTATCACTGAATGATTTTTGTAAGCAATTGTTAAATAAAACATGCAATTAAAAAAAATTTTTTTTTTTGGTTATCATGTCATTCTAAGTATACTTTTGTATTCGTTGATATTTAGAATTTTTTACAAAATTCATTTTATAACATTGGAAGGCAAACAAGCAGACGGATTTCCTGATGGTAAAAATTGCCGCCGCCTAGAGACACCAAAGGTTGCGGCATATTTTGTAATCGTTAGTTTTGATTATAATAATCAGTAGGTAATCTGATTATATGCAACGGTAATCGTATCATGTATGTCTGCGATTTCCTTAAAAATCTGCTGATAAAATTTCGGTGGCATGAATTGTTTCATACTCTTTCAATGTTTAAATCCTTAATCAAAATCAAATAAAAGATGTTTCGCGTGTTTAATTGCATTTCGAAGCGAAGATATGGTGCGTGGCCCGTGGGGTGCATTTTCATATGAAACCATGAAATTTACCAAAATACCACAGACTTTCGGAAAAGATGTTTGAAAACAGGGTACTTTTAAAGTCTAATTGAGCGAGATGGGGTGGCGTTGGCATTCACCATCTAGCTCCGCGGCTACGGCCCTGTCCTCACCGGGTCTCCTCCCGCGCAGAAAAAGAGGAGCGACTCCGGCCATTAGAGTCGCCCCCGAGGCGTGCGAGGCCGTGCTGGCCAGAGGAAGTCCCTCGACTCCCCCCGGCAGCCCCGCATCGGAAGCACTTTGAAGGTGGATGAACCGCCTTCTCACGCCCCGGTCCGCCTGTGCCGGAGCGGGCCTGAGTTGGGATCGTCCTCCCGGTTTGCGTCATTACGTCTTCGCAAAAGGAGACTACCGCCTGCCAGGACCTGTCACTACCGAGCATGGCGTTGAAAAGGCTCGGCAGCGAGAGGTCCTCTCTGCGAACGCTGAGAGAGTACGCCGCTGTTGTTCGAAGGCGACACACTCTCCCAGCGTGTGGGACGCCGTATCTTCTGGCGCCCCGAAAAACAAAATATATCCCTGGACAAGTTACACAAATTGAATCTAACCTGAAAGTAAGCAAATTACATGCTTTAGTTATGGGTGTTAGTCAACGATTCTTATATATAGAAATCTCATATAATAATTCTGTGGAAGGGTCAATTCTGTAGATTGAAAATTTTGAAAAAATAAATAGCAGGGGGTGTTAATGGATCGATACCAAACCCAAATATGTGATTAAAAAAATTTGTCTGTCTGTCTGTATGTCTGTCTGTCTGTCTGTCTGTATGTTCAGGCATCACGTAAAAACTAACGGTTCGATTTCGATGAAACTTGATATAATTATACCTCATTATCTTGGGCATAAAATGGGATACTTTTTATCCTGGAAAAATACGTGAAAAAAAACGACATGTGTCACACATCTCCCCGTGTTGGTCCGGGCTCCTTTGCAGAATAGACCATCTGCCTTCCTTGCCAGGTAGCTCGTTAAAGGCGAGCATAGGCTTACCGTCACTAACACCGTGACATCTGACTAGGTGGTAGAGTTTCGCAGCGACTCGCCCGGATTGGTACCACCGCCTTACCTATTCCTGCCGCCATAACGTCATGACGTGTTCCGGTTCGGAGGGTAAGGTAGCCGGTAAACTTACTTTTGCTTGAGGCCTAACATCCCGATTTCCGGTTGGCAACGCACCATTACCACCTTTGGTGTCTCTAGGCGGCGTGAATTTCTTACTATCAGGAAATCCGTCTGCTTGTTTGTCTTCCTATATCATAAAAAAAAGACATCGCAAAAAGAGTCGCGGGCGGAAGCTAGTATGTACTTAAATAAATTTAATAAATAAATAATAATTATGACTTGAAAAATTATATGTTGCTGTTATGATTCTAATACATAGAAATACTTTATTAAATACCAGATAGATTGTAATAAATACCAGACCCGGTAACACAGACATGTAAATGTTCATCACATAAATGCCGGACCCCTTGGTAATCGTACCCGTGCCTCGCGAGTCGCGGTTGGTCGGTACTCGGTGGAGTTAGGCGTGTACATAATCACCTCGACTAACGAGGCATTTAATACCATTTGTACTTTCCAGAACATATTTTTATTATCGTTTCAGGCGACCTATTTCGCTATTTAAGCATCGTTAGTGCATCTGAAGTTCGGTTCAATCTTATCACTACACAGTGTAAAATAAAGTTGCTGACTTTGTCCCTATGTTCCTTTGTATGCTTAAATCTTTAAAACTACGCAACGGATTTTTATGAGGTTTTCTTTAATAGATAAGGTGATTAAAGAGGAAGGGTTATATGTAGGTATATTTCATAACCGTGCAAAGCCGGGGCATGCCGCTAGTACCAGAATAAAACTATATATTATGGAAAGTTGAAGTGATATTCGTAAATTGTGTCTAGAACAGAATTTTACTAAACACCGACGCGGCGATTAGAAATATAACAACTAGTATACCTATCTAGCACAATTTACTTTTTGAGGGTTACCTACTCCTATTCCATTTATGAAAATGTGGTCTGTGGCTCATTTTAGTAGCCTACACTTATTCTTTTAGATATCTTCAATGTGCAGAATTCTTTCTATATACATATATATATATATATATAAACTATATGTACAGATAGGTACTAAGTATGTATGTCGCGGACAAGGTGAGCACTTACCGAATACGGGGTTTTTGTTAATTATTATTATCATATTTTTTTTTATTCTGACAAGGTAAAATATACCCTTAATGTTACGTTAGGTACCTACTGTTTAAGTTATATTAGTGATGTTCAATGTTGACTGTTGTTAATCTTATAAAAAAACGAAACTCCATAGTTATTGTCAAGAAAAGATTCTTGTTATAATGCCACTAACACAAACGCACATATAGACACATCAAACTTATAACACCCTACTTTTCAGGTGGGGGTTGAAAATAGCATAAGTGCAAAAGGAACTACAAAGACTACCCTCATTTTCCCTCTATAAAATATCAATGCAAAATATAAATAATTGTATTATCGCAACTGGCTAAAGGGGCTCTATGGTTGAAAGCCAAACACTTATAAAATATTTGACGGTTCCATTTATCCGTTTTTACATAGCCACTTTATTACCAAACTACTAAGACTATACCTACTGTTGTAACTTAATAGGTAGGTACCTACCTATTTTGTGGACCGTCTCGCGAAGTATTTTTATAAGGATAGTAAATAAATTTAAATTAGGAGAATGAGGAAGCACCTCATGCATGGAACTGAAACAATTTTTTAGGGTAAGTATGCCTCAAATAGGCTTGTAGAAATGACATTGAAATTCCTTAATAGTTATTTTAAGTAAATTGCTTGATTGATATTCTAGTTACTACTCGCACTAAAGTGGTAAAATGTGTGTCCATCCTCTAACTTTGTAACTGAGGTTTTAAATTAGACCTAGACAAAATTTTAATTATTGAGACAAAGATTGGAACGCGTTTTTGGGTGTTTTTATAGGTCTAGTTTTTACTCACTCTGAATAGTCATTAAAGCTAAAATCCAATATAAGAAAAAAATAAAGTACCTATTGAATAAAAAATAACAATAATGTGCATTTGATAAATCACAAGAAGAGGCTAGTTTCATAGGTAGGTTTAGTGCCATCTGTGAGTTATATTGGAAACTATTCTTATGACATTGGTTATGATGTAGGAACATAGTTACTAATGCAGAAGTTGGAGGCTCACTTTCAAATTAAATTGTTAATATTTTTTAACATAATTTACGAGTAGTAGTTATTGCTGCTCCCTTTTATAAATTACTTAAAAAGAATATTATCATAAACTGAAAATACAAAATGATTTTTTTGTGTCAATTTTCTAATCTTCACGCCCATATCACACAGTTTCTAAATTATGACGCCGTGTGTACCTGTCTACATCTAAAAAAGTAGGTACATATTAATAAAATTTCATTCTGAATTTTTTTTGTAATCTGAAGAAATAGGTACATATTGTATGTATAGGTACATATGGTACTTTTTTGACAGACTTCTCCTTGGGACTTCTCACTTCCTTGGTACTGACGTTTGGATATCGAGCTTTGACAATTACGAAATGTCATGTCAGCTGACATTCGATTGACAGCTCGACTTGTTTTACACCAATACCACAGTTGTGACATGATTATATTTTATTTTAATAATAAGGTAAAGTTAAAAGTTTAATAGATTAATGTGGCATATTTGAATGTTAATATTCTAGACAATACATCAAAATACATTATCTAAGGTCGTAGTTTGTGCAAGTGTTTTTGTGAAGTGATTACTTTTTGTTTATTACTTTTACATTTTTCTTGTAACTCTCGTTTTATTTGTTAATAATGTGTGTTGGTGGTCAGTAATTAAATAAAAGTATGGTTAAGGTCTTCATGTTTTGTGTCCAGTTGTTATTTTCCAATGCATAGGAGAAGGGACGTTAATGTTATACTGAGGTCAATGTCGTCAGATTTTGATCAATTATTGTTTTAATTTACTGTATTTTTGACGTAATTTGTTAAAACTGACCAATTAAACTCGTTTTACTTTGACATTCTTTAGATCTATATGTAAGAATTGTCAATGTAAATAATGCGACTAAACTTTGTTTTTTTTAGGTCACATTCGTAAAATGTCTATTGGTTAATAATTTCATAAATAGTTAACGATTTATGAAGATAAATATTCTATAAGTTTTAAAGATATGAGCAACTCTGGTGGCATACAAGCTATGAATAATTTGCCAGCTGGTGTAAATCCTGATAACAATATACTACCTGGTGGTCCTATAATAAACCAAGCTATGAACCGAAATAGAAACAATAATCAGAACCCATTATTCAATGTTAGAGAGAGGTTATTCCATGCCTTGTTTTTTAAGTTTGCTATAGCATATGCTCGTACATTTCCTCGGCCAGTGAGGAGGTTTTTTGAATTCCTGGTGCTGCTAAAAGCACTAGTAGCGTTTTTCGTTCTTGCTTACATTCATATAGCATTTTCGAGATCACCAACCACATGTTTGAATCATGTGAAAGATTCTTGGCCTAGAGAAGGCATATTGAGAGTGGAAATACTAAGAAATCCCGCTCAAGACTATACAATAGAACAGAGTTATGCTAAAGAAAGGAAGTTGAAAAAGGATAAAGAAGAACTTAATTCCATGCTTGGGATGCTAGCAACTGAAGGGTAAGTTTTTAAGTAAATATCATTATCAAAGTCAGTATGGATTTTAAAATTCGAACTTATAAACAAACAGCTTTGAAGCTATTTTAAACCATTTTAGAAGCAGTTGTTAATCAAAATTTCCATCACATGAAAGTCATTTTTCACAGTGATTGTGGTTGCACATCTCCGGAATGGGACTGAATATTGAAAAGATATGTTGATAAGTAGTAAAGCATTTATACTGTTAGGTGACATATACCACAAAGTAATATTTGGGTTAGGTTGTTTGAGTTACATTATGTTTCCAATAACATTTTGTATTTAGATATTCTTAGATATCAACTTAGATATTCGACATCCAGAATATTTTGGTGTTAATTTATAAACTAACTGAAAACTGGAGACTGTCTTATATTCCGATAGTCTTCTGCAACACCTCACTGAGTTTTGAGGCGAATTTAAGTGTAACTAATTGCAATTTCAAAAAATGATATCTTTGACTTATTCTTGAAAGTAACTTTGTTTTTGATTTTTTTACTTGTTTCAAGGCCATAATAAAACTAATCTTTTATTAAGTTATCAAATTGTGACTTGTTACAGTTTTAATTTGGTCACCATGACTTGTGGAAATTAACATTTTGCAATGAAATTTACTTCTGAAAATGTTTTTGTGCATAATAAAGCAATTTGTTATCTTTGCCTTCACCTGTGTTGTAATATTTTAGCTAACTGAGTCTTATATTTTTTTGCTTGAAAATATGTTGCACCTTGTTATATTATATTATAGCCTTAATATTATAAAAGCAGCTTCACTTACTTTATATGTGTTTTTGTTATTTAACCATCTTATATTATCTGGAAATAAATAAGAAAAATTATACATTTTGAAAAACCTACAAAATCTATTAGTAATGTAGATAAGAACCTATCTTAGTTAAACTGAGTCTTATATTGTTTTGCTTGCTTGCTCCTTGTAGACTTATTATTATATTCTTCATATGTGTAACATTGTTAATTGACCATCATATTAATTCTATATTAATATACTGACTTATTCATAAAAAATAGTTAAGTAACCTCCTAAGCATTTCTTAACTAATCATTTGATTAAGCCTTAAGCATTGCTTAAAAATTTGCTATTCATAAAGTTCATTTTTACATTGCTTAGTTAAATACTACTTAACTTGGTAGGTTTTGGTAGAAATGTGGCTGTATTCGTATTCCTTTTGCTAAAAGTGGATTAAACAATTGTCATCCGTTATCAACATCGTTGTTTCTGAATACGGTATCGGACATCTATAACCTCTTGCTAAAGAGTATTTATATTTCTACAATAAAATACT
>NJDD01008881.1:47755-81065 GCA_002245505.1 Calephelis nemesis
CTAAGTATATCATTAATAATATTAAGTCTTGTTATTTGTTTGAAGCGAAATTCTTGTTGACATTCTGTAATCCAATACATAAGCTATTAGGAACTAGGTATGTGTGATTTACAAGGTTTCTTTTAGTTGTAAACCTTGTGGGTGAATTTTAATTAGAAAACTCAGTATTATAAGCCGTATTAGTACTGGCATGGTGTTATTGGTGACGAAACATAATTAAATTTAGATTACATTAATGTCAAAATAATAGATGCTCTTCTAATGTCCAATTTTAATTGTTACAAGTGTTATTTATAAATTGTATCTAGAATGGAATTCCACCAAGTGCCAAAGAGTAGAATAGAATAGAAAGTATTTTATTTCGTGTTAACCTTTTAAGAGGCACTTGTGACTTGTTTATGTAATACGAAGTCTACTACCCGATCGGAAAGCTAACACACTAAGAAGATCCAATGAGAAACTCAGGAGTCTTGGCTTTTTCCCTTATTTTAAAATATGTATGCAATATTTAAAATAATGATACATTATATTTTTAAGGCACGAGGACCAATTAATCCCTAGCGGTCTTATCTGCTAAATACTCAGCATTGGTATAATAACCTTTTAAATAGAATTTCAATATAATACGTTTTTTATATCTATTAATTGGAAAGTTTTTCATTTGGCATCCAAATTATACTTTTTCGAAATGGAAGTAAACTTAAAATATAACTCGATGCTTACCCAGGGGGATTTTTACACTAAGTATTGTTATGTCTCTTATTTCAAATTTTTTATGGCAAAAGATAGCAAACGAGGATGCAGCTAACCTTATGGGTAGAGATAACCGTACCCTATAGACACCATAGATGTAGGTGCGTCGCTATCCTGTAGCTGGGGTGTGTTAGGTTGATTTTGCAAGTCCACCGGCAACCTAAATCTCCGGACCAGACCATAAATTTGTCATTATGGCGTCAGGAATAAGTAAGGTGGTGGATCACCCAGGCAAGTTGCTACTCAGCACTACCACCAGTGGTCTTGTTGATAAGCCTCTTTCGAGCTACCAGGCAGAAAGGCAGAGGGCAGCTCACCTTTTTTAGTTGCCTGTTCTTACTTTTTAAATATCTTCAATGTACGTAATTTACTCCTATACAGTTTTATTATATAAGTATAACTTGTGTTAAGATATAACTTGTGTAATATTTTATTTATAGCCATTATTCAAATTGCATATTTTTTTTTACATTACTAAATTAGAGTCATACGATCATCATAATTAAACCTAAAATGCCAATTAATATCAAATGTTCTTGGTTATAATGTTACGCATGAAACCAAGTTGACAACCATTTATACAGTCGCATTATTAATGTTATTGCAATGCTCGGCGCAATATGAGCCTTATGTGGTGATACATTATTAATTTTGGAACAATTCTGGCCATGCATACATGCAAGTAGGTAGCCAGAATTGTAAATGACCTTTTTGAGTCTTCTGTACCTAACCCCTAACACTTATTCTGTTCTAATTCTTGTGTTTTCACATTCCAGGTTTATAAACATAGAATCATCCACAAATGATGACATAGAAGAAGACGAATATTTACGGGATGGTACCGACTATGGTAACATCACACGGGTTCATGAAGACAATGGCGAAGAATCAACGCCTCAAGTCACAGAAACTGCATTTTATGTGGATAGTAAACCAGATGAAGAAAGAGTGGAGGGTGACTTAAATCAGACGATAGTTTCAGGGGAAGACGTTGAGCCATCATCGTCAATTTGGGAAGGCATTATGGGTCTCGTTGAAGATATTGATAGAGATTCGAAATCGGTAGATGTAAGTTAAATAATATATTACAATAGTAATTGAAATTAGGCGGCCATCACACTGGCGTCGCATTCCGCTCAGATGTGCGGCTGTGCTGATTTTAACTTTGAAATGTCGCTGCACTGAGATACGGAGGCAGTGTTAAAAGGTTTTTCAAACTTATAAAAACAGCGGTGTGCGCTACACCTTATACGCGTTTGAAATTACTCTGATCTCTTGCTTTATAAGAACTTCATCAAAGTATTTTTAACGCACATTGTGTTTAAAAAGCGCTTTACGTATTACCCTACTTGTATTAATTCTGTCTTATCACTACATAGTATAAAACTAAGTCACTTCCTCCGTTCCTATGTTCCTTTGTATGCTTAAATCTTTAAAACTACGCAACGGATTTGATGTGTTTTTTTAATATCTAGATAAAGTGATTAAAGAGAAAGGTTTATATGTATATTTCATAACCGTGCGAAGCCGGGGCGGGCCGCTAGTTCATTATAAATGCGAAACAGTGCACATTTGCTCATATTTTCGGTTTTTACTTTAAAAGGGCTGAATCAATTTTAATAAATTTTCGCATACAAACAGGAGAAGGATAGGCTACCGCAGAGATAAATAAATGTAAAAGTTATAAAATAACTGGGATAAGTTATTGAGACGCTTCTAAACTCAGAATTCGTTTTTGCAAAGTATTTCGGTTTTTTGTTAATGACGGAAAAAGTAATAAATATTTAATTTAGTTTTGAATAGGGCTATCTCATTATCTCACCATATCTAGTTAAAATAATTAATTTAAACAGAGTTTTGCATCGCCTCCGCTCGTTAGTTAGGTACATACAATTTAGACGAAACACTAAATTAATTAATTCATGTCAACTACATAATATGACGTATTACCTTAAAATGATTTAGATAAAATTCAATGATTGTTAATAACATACCTAAATGATTTTTTTAATATAATTGGTTTGTTTGTCATTATGGGACTTAGTATTTTCGGCTAGTCGTGGGTGCCCTGGATGTGCCTCTGCCTACCTCTTCGGGGATATGGGCGTGAAGATACTCTATAATAAGTTTGTGTAGCATCAAAATAAAAAAAATAAAAGCTGTTGTGGATTTTTCGTAAACTCTCAGCTTATTTTTTTTCTGTATTCATTCAAATAAAAAAAGTGCAGAAGCTCATCACCATAGACTTCACCATCATGTGAACATTGAAGCAATCCAGCTCTTCGATATCACAGGTACAACGAGAAGGCTGAAAAGGACAAAGCCATATGAACTAGTGTAGTGATGTGTAGATTCACAAAGTGCTAGTGCCAAAATCAAGTGACAGTGTTTTAAGTTCAAGATACCAATAGAACTTAAGTTTAGAGACACTAAGTAAAAGTTGATGGACTTATACTTAGAGACTGTAGCTTAGAAGATTAAGAGAAATTAGAATTACTCATTAGTCTATAAACTACATTGTTATGTCGAAGAAGATGCTCAGTAGAGCCTCTTATGGAGAAAAAAAAATTCAAATATCTCTCTTACTGTTAGGTTGTTGTGATAAATTGAGTTTCTAGATTAGTAAAGTAAAATAGGAAAGACATTTATTTTCGGGTAATCATCAGTTTCAACCTTTAAATAATATTTTTCGATTAAGTTAACATTATAGATTGCATGCATCTCGAGATATCATTCTAAATCTTTGGTCAAGGCTTTTCAAATTTGGTTCGGTCCAGACATTATAGATCCCGTTTATAGAGTTGTTAATAGTGATGTGATAGGTACTTTAATTTTTTATCGGATCTTTTTAAAACACGAATTTCTGCGTTGTAAATGACTATGTAGCATTGAAAAACTATTAACAATTTGCATGATATAATATGTTATCAAGAAATAATTTCAAATTACACAAACTAAACTTCTTTATCGACATTTTTTAACTTTTACTACCTAAACACTAACATTATTTTCGCTCACTGGTGTCATATTAATCTTTTAGCAAGTAATACAAAGACCTATAACATAAAGCGTTAAGTGTCTACAATTGTTTTTAGACTAAGTAAGAAAGTTAAAATCGCTATTCGCTGATCTTGAAACAAATTATCCGTATTCGGATCCGCATCCGCGATTCTATGTTGTTAACTGTCCTACACAAATATTACAGATACACAAATTTTCTTTAGTAATAGTTTAAATTATTTATCTACCAATTTTATCGTGCTTTGACGTTTTAATCGTGCAATGTCCGCTTTTTTCAATTGCTATCGTTTTTTTAACGTCTAGTACTTTTGTTAATTAGTAGATTGCGGAACCACTATCAAACACGTCCTACAAATCTATTATAGTCTTTTGTTTACGCCACGTTATCTGTTTGTTTAAATGAGATGGCAAAAATGTAAACAAACATCATAAATGGTACATTGACATCGACAACAGTTAGGTGACGACGACTTCACATTTTTATCGATAAAATAGCGTTCTGAGACTAGTTTTTTATTAGTATGTTTGAAATGGTCAAGTACAAAGTAATCAAAGATTAGCGGAATATGAAGTTATTGACAAATAGTTTTTTTTTCAATTTAACACTTTTTAAGGCCAAAGCGGACAAGTACGCGGCTTTTCTGATGGTACGTGATAACTATACCTAGCTATAAACACCAAAGATGTTATAGTTGCTGTCCTGTAGGTCATTGGTCATTTCTACTACCCTACTCTCCGGCCTGGAATATGACATTACTATTATTTTGGCAGGAATAGGTAAGGTGATCGATCCCAATCTTGGGAAGTTGCTGTATAGCACTTTACCACCAGTGGTCTTGTTGGCAATGATCCTTTTAATCTTGTTCGCCTCTTACGAACTGCGCGGCAGGACGGCAGATGGTCTATTAACATAGCAGATCTAGACTAATACAGGGAAAAAATAAAGTATTAGAATAAAGAGCATAAACTCATGTGTTCAAGGTCTTATAGAAGAAATTCTTATGTATATAATCATTTCGTGGGCCGGCTTGTTAACATGCTCGTTAAGCCCCACCAATCATACGCAATTCTTGGGTTCGATTCCGGACAGGGTCAGGCATTTGTGTGATGAAAATAGATAGTGTAGGTATTTTTTGTTCTGGTATCTATCTAATTACTTTAATTTATTAGTATCGTTGACTAACACCCATTAGAAAATAAATAATTTGCTTATATAGGGGCTACATCAATTTATAGGAATTTTTCAGAGATATTTATTTATTTTATTGAAATAATTTGTTTGTTTATTTGAACGAGATTTAAGCTTAAACCTTTAGATCGACTGTGATGCATTTCTTGTATGCTGGTGAAGCATGGTCCATATAATATCCAAATCCATACATGTACCTACATATTATTACAACCATACTAGGTAATACTAAGTGGTAGAGTTTCGCAGCGACTCACCCGGATTGGTACCACCGCCTTACCTATTCCTGCTGCCATAACGTCTTCTTGGCCATCTTTGGTGTCTCTAGGCGGCCTGAATTTCTTACCATTAGGAAATCCGTCTCCTTGTTTGCCTTCCTCTAATAAAAAAAAAACCTATTTCGTTACCAATCTTCATCGTCATACATTCACATTCACACAAATGTACCTACATAGTATTAGGTACAACCATATCTCATTATGAAAGAACTATAACACTATAAAACCTGAGCAAAGCCTGCCTTATGGCGTTCGGTTTTGAATAGCGCTACCGGTAAACGTATGCAAAACGTTTTAAAATGGCAATGCAAGAATAACATAATACTTGTAAATGGCGATGTGGGTTTTTTGTAATCTTGAAATCCAAATTGGTGGTCCATATTTGTAAAAAAGTAAATATATATGCAGGATCATTACATAGTATAAAACAAAGTCGCGTTTTCTCTCCCTATGTCCCTTTGTACGCTTAAATCTTTCAAACTACGCAACGGATTTTGATGCGGGTTTTTTTAATAGATAGTTTTTAAAGAGGAAGGTTTATGTGTATTTTTTATACCCGTGCGAAGCCGGGGCGGGCCGCTAGTTTAATATATAGTACCTAGAGATGTTGTCGTTCATGCTTATTAAGAAACCGACGACTAAAGTACAAGACGTATAGTGTGATAAAAAGTCATTAACATAATAATTATTCCGACTCATATTGTCTACTTGAAATACGTATTGTATCTACTCTCAGTTATGATTTTTATTGAGAATGTGAGAATTATTATTGGTTTGAACGTTAAGAATGGCAGATAAAGTATTGACTAAACATTCATATCTTCACATCAAGTCCCTTACGGGGTAGGCAGAGAGTTTCGAGTGCCAAACCTCAGGATCCTTACAAACCTGCCTGGCTTCCCTCACATTAATTACCCTTTTCAAACAAACACGCCGGTTTCGGAGACTCTTGACACAGCCTTCAGATAATATCTGAGCGATCTGACGGTGGAACGTCAACCTTGGTCTCACCGGGTACCTATATCCGTCCACATTCGCATAAACAGATATACAATATGAATGTGGATGAACATAGTTGCACGATGAGACCTAGGTTGTCACTCCACGACCAAATCGTTCAGGTTTTCGACGGTGCTGTCCAAAGTCTCTGAAGAATAATGAATATGGAGGAAGCTAGGCAGGTCTTTAAAGATTGCCACTTGGTACTCGACACTCTCTGCCTACCCGCAAAGGGCTTAGCCTGAATAATTTTTTAAAGATTTATTACCTTTTACCCGCGGCTTCGCTCGCATTTAAGTCATTAAAAATATCCTAAGTTGGGTAAAATATGAAATCGGAAAGGAGGAATCGGCGCATGAGTACCGAAAACTATTCCACCTCAGTTTTTTATGCGATCCTTTTTAAATTGCCCTCCTGATATAAATGCATGTTGCCATGGCGCGACCCGGTGCCATATTGTTTAAACCGAAATTGTTTAAACAATTGCAAGGAATTGTTATTTTTCAACCGGACAATTTTTTTTTAATATTCTTTATTAAAATACCAATAAAAAATATCTTATTTATATTACCAATTGTAAGTAGGATAGGCTTATTTTACTAATTGTAATTCAATCCTCGTACAGTAAGCAAACGAAATATCTGACTCACTTACAGTACTTTGAAAGTATTTTAAGGGGGTCAGATATTTGTTTCTTTTCTGTATATTATGTTACGTTTGTCTGGCATAATTTACCAACAGAAAACAGTGATATCGCTATTACTCATGTAGATCAAGAGAGATATACATAATTGTATTGTGATTAGGAGATTTTGTCTGTAAGTCTGTCTGTGTGTTATGCTTTCTCGGCTAAATGGCTAAACCTTTTTTGTTGAAATTTGATGTGTATACAAGTCAGATAACCGATTTCAAACATAGGTCATTTTTAAAAACCAAACCCCTAAGGCCTGTGATGGCATATGTAATTTTTATATAGATGTATCTTCACGCCTGTATCCCCGAAGAGGTAGGCATAGGTACAAGCAGGACACCCACGACTAGCCAAAGACACTAAGTCCCATAATGCGATAGGTGGCAAGCCTATCGCCAACCGGGCACACAGCCAAATCTGGGTAACGTTATTTTATTAAAAAAATTGTAAAACACGTTTTCGCTATGTTGGCCGACCCGAGGATCGAACCCGCGACCTCAAGAAGTAAAGTCCAACGGACAGCCTGACCATAGAGGTGATAGAAATTTGTATCAAAATCTTAACTGTTCGATGCTGATGAAGTCGCGGGTAAACAGCTAGTCGTTATGTAAAGGGTAGGTGTACGTGTGTGTATGATAAGATACAACTCTTGCCTGGAAACCCCTTCAAGTCATTAATACGCTCTGAGGTATTGTTTGCATTCATTCCTGCCGTTAAATTTTACCTTTGGATATCGTCACTTTTAGATATGGTCTGATATCTTAAGCTGTGACGCAATGTCTGAAGGTAACGGCCACGTCATCTTAATACGCGACTTTCCTCTACTGTGCGATTCTTTTTTTTTATTGCATTGGAAGGCAAACAAGCAGATGGATTTCCTGATATGAAATTTCCGCCTCCTAGAGACACCAAAGGTGGTAATGGTGTGTTACCAACCAGAGGCCGGGATGTTAGGTTCGAGCAAAGTAAGTTTACCGGCTACCTTACCCTTCGAACCGGAACACGTCATGACGTTATAGCGGCAGGAATAGGTAAGGCGGTGGTACCAATCCGGGTGAGTCGCTGCCAAACTCTACCACCTAGTCAGATGTCACGGTGTTAGTGACGGCAAGCCTGCGCACGCCTTTTATGAGCTGTCTGGCACAGATAGTCTATTCTACAAAGGAGCCCGGACCAACACGCATACAGGGATCGGATTGGTTGTGTTAATAACCCAAACCGTTTCTGTTAAAAACCAAATTTAAAAGTGTTATCCATTTTAACCAGTTACGTATTATTTTGGTTAAGCGAAACTGTTGGTCAACACCACTTATCTGTTACCAAAGTAATATGGTTAGTGTTAACAGAGCTATATGATTAGTGTTAACACACCAGCTAACAGTGTTAACCAAAGGTAAGTGTTATTTATTAAATGGTTTCTGATTGGTTGTGTTAATAACACGAACCGTTTCTGTTTTATCTGTTACCAGAGTGATATGATTAGAGTTGTTTGTATGTAATATCATCGGTTTACCCTGTTAACACTTTATATAAGTAAGCTCTTCAGGTAAGTGATAAATGAATGGTTAATCATATTATAATGGTTATTAACACTAACGTGTATAATCATTTTGATTGATAAACTTGTTCGTCTTGTTTAACAGGCTAACTGGGTTAACCATTTTGATTCGGTTAACATGTATAGCCTGTTAACTAATTTGATCTGTAACTTTTTCAGACAGTAAACCAAATGTTGGTTAATCATTTCATAATGGTGATCAAATTGAACGTGTTTTCCGATCCCTGCACGCATACATGTGCGATAAAAGCAAAGGCAGCTACATCCAGTTCCATCCTATACTGGATGTTTCTGCCTCTGTTTTTATATGACTCATTTCTTATCTTAAAATATCTTTCTGAAATCATTTCTCAATGGCGGTTTTCCAAACTCATGTCTTACGAGTCTTTGAGAAAAGAGTTCATTCATTTTTATAAGATCCTGGCGTTGATGTTCTTGACCCACGGTGATCATTAACTTGCCTGTTATAAAAAACATGTCAAAGATTTAATAGCCATATTAGTCACGTAGACTTTTGTAGTAATACTCAAGTCACGCTAATTCGTTAAGAAGAAGCAGAAAGTGGAAAGTAGGGACACTTTCCACTCCTTCTTTGCATACCTGCCCAAATACATAAGTATAAATAAATATTCCCGGACATTGAATGTAACCCCAAAGTAAGCAAATTATATGCTTGTGTTTGAGTGTTAGTCAACGAGACAAATACAAAGAAATACTCAAATATATATGAGAACAAATTTAATAAACACCCAGACGCGGAAAAGCAGACACTTAAATGTTATCATACAAATGGCTGCTCCCGTCGGGAATCGAACTCGAGACTCGCGGCAGTTCAGTGTGGTTAGGCGTGTACGCTAGCAACTCGACCGACCAGGCGGTCGACCAGATTCAACCACTTTTTTTATATAAATTTATAACATCATTCCTCTCTCATAACATTATTCTTTTTATATAAACACGTCAGTTTTTGCAACCGTTACTGGTTTTTGTTACCATTATAATTTGTGATATTTATATTCTTTAGTACCCTTAAAATACATCAACGGTTAGAATAGCTTAAAATAGAATTTGACAAGCACATAAAATAACACACTATTGCAAATTTTGTAATAGCATCTAATGTATGAAACAAACATGGTGGTAGTTAAAATAATAATAGCTAGATATTATTATTTACGGACGGATGGACGAACAACAACGTTTTCTTCCATTCGAAGTGCGGAACCCCAAAAATTTAGTTTTGACTTTGTTATTGATAATAAAAAATATAGTAAATTTGTTATCTTTTGGCTATATGATAATAAACAGCTGTGCTACTTAGATAGCTAATACGAATTTTATACTACGAAACAGCGTCATTGATGGAAGTTTACGAAGAAGTTTAGTCAGAGGAAAAAAAAATTACAGTAATTAATTTGTTTTTTTTTTTAATTTAATAGAGCTTTTAGGCCTCAAACTGGTTCTCAGCGATTGCGGGGCGGCGGCGAGAGCGGCGCGATCTAACACATAGATTCTTATTGAAGTGAACTGGATGTCTGCGGAGCGGGGGCGGAGCGGCCTGGCTGCTGACTTCAAGTTCGGGCATAGCTCGCCTCGCCCGCGCCCGCCCCGCTCTCGCCGTTGCCCCGCAATCGCTGAGATCCAGTTTGTGGCCTTAAACTTTGTGAAAAAGTCATTAAAACTGTTTATACGTGGAAGTTTTTTTTTGCTTTATTTTTTCTCTGGCTAGTCATCGCCATGTGCACTCCCTGTGCCAGGTCTTTGAATATTAGGACTTGTATATAATAAATACAAGCAGCCCGTCAAAGGTTCGCACGGGTGAAAAAAATTCTATTATATTATAAATGTAAATCTTCCCTTTGAATCACTCTATCCCTAAAAATCGCATTAAAATCTGTTACGTAGTTTTACATAGGGCCAGACAGCAGAAAGCAACTATCTATTATGCAGTGATTAAAATATTCTAAGAAATTTGTCAGAGTTAATTCATAATGTCTAAGAATGGACACCTCAGTAAATAATATCTGTGTAAAGAAAATAAAACATATTGTTAATGGTACTGTTTATTTACATCCAATAAATTGAAATAAACATCCAGATCGATATACATCTTGTATATGATGCAAATGGCTTCCTCTGTCGGAAATTGAACCCGCGTTTCTTCAACTATCTCTGGCCTTAGGCATGTAACCGCAACGAGGAAAAAAGGGACTAACTAACCAAATAATTTTTTTTTATTGTTCTCAGGATTCCATTGATGAGGGAGCCGCTAACGACTCGTCGAAAGGTAAGTCGCCAATGCCTAGTTTTTATATATTCGAAACGAGTCGTTTCGCTTACGATCTGTAGAATTTTGTACTAACATTAAGAAATACTGTACACCATACACAGTTACACACAAACACATCATACACGTACATATAAATAGACATTAATAGTAACTTTATAAATTTGACATGTGATGTATATTTTTTACTAGCTGCGCCCCGCGGTTTCACCCGCGTAAGTCCCAATCCCGTGGGAACTCCGGGATAAAAAGTAGCCTATATGTTATTCTGGGTCTTCAGCTACCTACATACCAAATTTCATCGTAATCGGCTTTGTAGTTTTTGCGTGAAAGGGTAACAAACATCCATACATCCATACATACAAACTTTCGCATTTCTAATATTAATAGGATGTAATTAACTTTTATATATTTTGTAACATATCGAAAAACGAGGCATTTTATCACAGGTATCATTATTCTTAAAGGATGCCTCAAAAATGATTTTTTTTGTAATAATTTTACACTAAAAGATATTTTTATTTCATTTTAATTTCTTCCATATCTAACTGCGATTGCGATTGCATGTATCCTGATGCTGTAGAAGTAGCCTGATATGGTATGCTTTACGAAATCTATTAAAATAATAACATTTTTCTTTTTCAGACGAGGACTATATTCTAGAATATTCTCTAGAATATGGCTTCCTACGTCTGTCACCGAGTGCCCGCTTGCGTCTGAAGATCCCGGTGAAAATCGTCACCCTGGACCCGCAACGCGACCAGTGCTTCGGGGACGCGTTCTCGCGTTTCGTTCTCGACGAGTTCCTGGGCTATGATGATCTCCTGATGGCCTCTATCAAGAGTCTCGCAGAACAAGAGGACAATAAGGGATATTTAAGGTTTGTTTCTATTTAGTTTTTAACCGAGTCCAATAAGGAGAAGGTTATCATTTCTAGTGTATGTTTGTTTTACGATTACTCGGCCGATAACTATCAGGTTTTGATGGTTTCTTTTTAGGAAGATAGGTCATGGTTCCGAGGTCTTCCCATATAAATTTGATCAAGACGAGACTAGTGATTTTGTTGTAATTACATATACTTTTTTTTTAACAAACTAGTACCAAAAATGTACTGCGTTGTTATTGGTCCACATAATCAACATACACCGTGTAAATGACAGCGTACCGAAAAATGAAACTATGGAATCTGTACATGATAGACATGCAAATGTAGTTGGAATTTTGTATTCTGAAATTTCATGATTTTAAAAAAAAAATGTATTTTTTATTGATTTCACTATTATTTCATTAATACTATCTAACGCAACTCGATTTATATTCAAAATCTAATAAATAACAAATTTTTATTAAAGACATCAATGTAATAAAACAGGGTATTAGGTCGGCACCTAAAGTTAGGAACGCGCGGCTTAATGCTTATACTTTGTTCGCTATACATTGCGAGCTGAAAAACTGTTAAACATTTAACCACTTGTTTCCGACAAAAAAGTGTAAACGGAATTTCGAAGTCTGATATGTATCTAAACTACCACAGAAGTTTTCGTTACGGTGTGAAATACACCCTGTATAATTAATTTTAATCAATCAGAACGCGCCATTACAATTTGACAATGAGTACAAAGGTGTAGTGCAAATCGCTATAAACGCTACATCTCACTCTGTCAGTATCGGAAATATGCGAGGGACATACACTGTACTCGTAAATAAATAGACTATAGTACCACTTCCTTGATGTGCATGAATATTTATGCATTTTTTGTTATTGACTGCCTCGTCGAGGGACTAGCGTACACGCCTAACTCTACGTGTGTGTGTGATGAACATTTAGATGTCTGCATTTCAGGATCTGAGAATTTATTAAAAAATGTTCTGGTATCTATTTAAGTATTTCCATGTATTAGAATCGTTAGTTAACACCCGTAACACAAGCATATAATTTGGTTATTTTTGGGCTAGATTTAAGTGTGTCACTTGTCCACGGATATTTATTTCTTTATTAAGTTCAACTCGAAAACAATTTGTAGGATGAATTAGATTAAGACCATATTCGAATCATTCGCTACCTTTAGAAAAGCTATGGGTAGTTAATCATAATGTGAAGACGTACCCATATAATAAAACAACGGCTAGTACTAACGCAACAACGGCACTGTAAAAAGTGTAACCCCGGCAACCTCCTATTAAGTTCAACTCTACAGCAGCTTGTTGCATGTTGATAAAATTAATATGGACCATCTTCGAATCGTTAGCTACGTTTAGAAATGCTATACACTGCACACTGCGTTTATAATATACTTATATATTATAAACGCAATGTTTTTTTCCTATTACGTTCTTTTTTTGTTGTTTGATATGTTCGTTTATGTACATTTTTTCTCTCTTTCCGTTGTAATGTATGTAGTGAATACGTCTGTTAATCTTTTCTTTCTTTCTATGGATAGGTCATCATAATCTGATGAAAAATTAAAACGTAGTTTTTACTAGTATAGATTCTAGTTTTTACTAGTTTCCTCGCAGTGGAACGGAATTAAAGGACTACTGTGTCCTTCTCTAAGTTCAAGCATACCTCCCCATCAGTTTCTAGTTTAACCGGCTCAGCCGTTTTTTGAGTTATAAATAGTGTAACTAACACCATTGTATATGTATAGATTTATACCCTCACTAATTTAAAGCCCGGTCAAGTTGTAAAAACCGCGAGGTTGGCAACGCAATAGTCATTCCAAAAAAAAAAAAAACCTCACTAATAAAACTTACGGGCCCGCTGACCCGGTGAGTAACTTCATTCTTCCTAACAAAGTAAACTTACACGCCACTTCAAAAGGCGATTAGCTTTTGTTAGTAAGGTAAGGTATATGTATGTAAATATATAAAATTTTAAACTGACTACATTTTATCGTTTTATTTCAGAAATGTCATCACCGGTGAACATTACCGCTTCGTGTCGATGTTGACTGCGCGTAGTTCGTACATAGCGGCGTTCTTCATAATGCTTGTATTTGTGAGTATCCTATTTTTGTCCTTTTTTCAATGGTTTCAAAAAAAGACATCCGCAATCAGGCCCTTAAAACGCCTGTTTTGTATTTTTGTTGCGTGATTTCTCTGATGATTCCTTTTTGAATGGTGTTTTTGGAAAAAAAATAACACGAACAAAAAAATGGTATTTGTTAATAAATGTCGCAATTATTGCAGAGGTTTATTATACATCTTATAAAAATAGCTTTATCAAACAAACAGGGATTGAAATATTAGAAGAAAAAAGTTTGAGTCGGTGTAGGTAGTTTCATTGTGTGTATATTATAAGTATTGTAATATTAACATAAAAAAGAGACGTAATAGCGAATGTTAATGTAGCATGAAAAATGTTTACCTGTAATCTATAAAAGTTGATGTAGGTGACGTGGAAGAAAAATGTCGTTTCGAGAATATAGAAATAGCGCCACCTATTGGTGGAAAGCAATAATAAATGCAATGTTGTATATAGGGTTTTCCTACTCGACGTTAGAGTCAATTAATATCAATTAGAAAATAAGGGCTAACACATAAGAGCGACAAATAATATTGCATTATGTTAAAATTCGTGATATTGTTTTTTTTAATAGACTATGAGGATTTTTGTCGTCCCTGAATAGTTGTGACACTAAAAAGTTGTTGCGTTACTTTCCTTTTATAAATGAGCTCTGTTTTCTAGTAAACGGTTACTGGATAGCGACACACCTATATCATCTATGGTGTCCCTAGGCCACAGTTGTTTCTTACCATCGGAAGGTTTGTTCGTTTTCTTATTTCATAAAAAAAGTTATTCTTAATGTTACGAGATAACCGCCGTCTAGAATCATCTGCAGTAGTAACGGTGGAAAGCAAGCATATTTGGATTAAGTAATTGCATGAGTTTTCCTAAAAAATCTCCATGCCCGTGTTCCTGAAGAGGTTGGAAAGAGGCATAACCACTACTAGCCGAAGACACTACGTCCTGCGATAGTTGGCAAGCCTATCGTCAAACGGGCAACTAGAAGATTGTAAATCCACATTTTCTAGATTTTTTGTTACTCGACCTGGGTACCGAACCCAAGAAACTCAAGTTCCTTTGTTTTAACAAATGTACTCTGTATTTATTACAGTTTGACATCTATCAGAGCCCTTACCATGAGTTTACGGCTTGTCTAGTTTACTGTACTCTCTACCGTCTCTATAAATTATTTGTATGAAAACATTAAACAGCGCATCTATTGGTAACAAAGAGAAACGAGTTTTTAGACAAAAAGTGTCAAAGATTTCGACAAGTAACTTACGTAATATTTTATGGTAATGGAGGGCAAACAAGCGGACGGATTTTCTGATGGTAAGAAAGAAACGCCGCCTAGAGACTCCAAAGGTGGTAATGGTGCGTTGCCAACCGGATGCCTGGGTGTTATGTCTAGAGCAAAAGTAAGTTTATCTTACCCTTTACTACCTCGCTACCTTACCCTCCGAACCAGAACACATCAACGGCAAGCACTGACGTTATAGCGGCAGGCATAGGTAAGTCGGTGGTCCAATCCGGACGAGTCGCTGCGTAACTCTACCACCTAGTAGGATGTCTCGGTGTTAGTTGACGGAAAGCCTATGCTCGCATTTTACGAGCTGCCTGGCCGAAAGGTAGATGGTCTATTCTGCAGAGGAGCCCAACACGGGGAAAAATTACAAAAAAATATATACCATAAAAATAAAACCAACTCATGGTAAAGGGTCAATCTTAACGTGCTTAAAAACATCGATCGAATTTTATTAATCGACACGGACTTGAGACTTGTGAATCGAATGTATTTTTTATGTAAAAAAATCATCTTTTTTGTTATTATTATTTTCCGCAGCAAGTACGGTTAAGAAAATAAATCAATCAAGTGAATGGTTTAACATAATAAAAATCTTTGAATTTATTCAGTTTATTTGGGTGTAAGTAATGAATAAAGTTATTATCGTCACCTCTGTCGTTCACATTTAGTAACATAGATTTTTTCATAAATTTTATCTACTTTTACATTTCGCTCAACATTATTTTTTCTATCTAGTCTTTTATAGTGACTTCTTGTTCAAATGCAGTTTTGTAGCAAAAATATTTTTATTGATATTCATGAAATATTAGCCGACTCGGTGAACTTGCCATTGACAGCTTGCAGTTGGTATGGAAAATATAAAGTATTGTTTTTCATGAATTTAATGTATTTCTTTATCATTATAATTTTACTGCTTCGTTGGATTGACTTGCCAGTGTACGCAGAGGTACCAGAACACCTACGACTAGCCGAAGACAATAAGTCCCACAATGTGATAGGTGGCAAGCCTATCGCTAATTGGGTACATATACAATCCAATTACCCAGGTTAATTTTATTAGAAAATTGAAAACATAAATTTTGAAAAATGAGATCGCGGGTTCGATTCCCGGGTCGGGCATTACAAAGATAATGTAATTTTTTCAACTTTCTAATAAACAAAAATGTTGCTCGGGATTGGATGTGTGTCCGGTTAACGATAGGCTTGCCACCTATCACATTGTGGGACTTTGTGTTTTCGGCTAATCGTGGGTGCCCTGATAGCTCTGCGCAGTTCTTCCGGGATATGGGCGTGAAGATACTTACTTCAAAGGAAGTTTCCACTTCAAAAAACTCATACTTTCAAATGTCATACTTTTCCGAGTTATGAATAATGGGCTATTATTTTCACTTAATGTCTTCCACTTAGGCAAATGGGCGTTACATTATGCGTTAGGTTCACGATGTGAGAACGTCGTCAAATATACTACTATAATGTGGCTTTCACACTTGTACCGTAGCGGAGTTGATATTATTATGATAAAAAAAAAATCTTCACGCCCATATCCCCCAACAGGTGAGGCAGAGGCACAACCAGGACACCCAACCAGGACCCTTGCCGAAGATATTAAGTCCCACAATGTGATAGGTGGCAAGCCTATCGCCAACCGGGCACATATTCAATCCCGAGCAACTTTTTTTCTGTTATTACAAAATTAGAAAAACCAAATTTTCTTTTTGTTGCCCGACCTGGGATTCGAACCCGGGACTTCATGCAGTCAAGTCCAACACGTGGACCGCTAGACCACAGAGGCGATTATTATGGTATTGATATTAGTATCCTAAATTATTATGTTATTCCTACTTATTGCACAAGCGAAAGAATCGCTCGGCTGCTATTCAAGGGTGAATTAGAATGAGAAAATCGTTTATTTCACATACATCATATGAAAGGCACTAGTCTATATAGTACTAAAATCTACCACCGGATCAGAGTGCGGCGATCACTGAGAAGATCGAAAATGAACGAACGAACGAGCGAACGAGCACTTGTATTTCCTGGTAGTAAGAGACAACGTGGCCTATAGATACCATAGATGTTAGATGCTTCACTGTCCGGTAGTCGGACCGGCCGGATCCGGCTCCAGACCGGACGAATATGTCATTCACGTCAGGAATGCGTAAAGCGATGGATCCTTTCCCAGGAAAGTCGCTGCACAGCACTGTATTCATAATGGTATTGTTAGTAATAACTCATTTAACCTATGCCTCTTACGGCCAGTCAGGTAGATGGTCTCTTCTATCCAGGGGAGCAGTAACAACATGTGAAAATATTGTTTTTCTACGTTTTTGTACAAGTATCGCGCGATTTTTGCGATCTCTATTGCTTATTGCTATTGATATTGCTTATGCCTGACGTAGTATGTGTAAATGCTACTGTAAGAGCTATAAGCCAGTATCAATTTAGATCAATAATTTTTCTGCTTAAATAAGAATATTGTTTTTCTACATTTTGTTATGTAACACAAATATACAATTATTGAACCAATGTCGCGCGATTTTTGCCATCGCTCAGCTATCAGCTTATGTGTGACGTGGTATGTGTAAAATACTACTTTAAGAGTTATAAGCCAGTAGCAATTTAGATCAATTATTTTACTTAAGTAAAAATATTGTTTTTCTACGTTTTGATACGTAACTACAAATATCGCGCGATTTTTAAAAGAAAAATTTAACATTTTTTTAATTTTACTTTAAGAGTTACAGCCAGTAGTCTTATAGATCAATTAAGAATGTTATCTTTCTAAGTTTTGTCACGTAACATGAATAAACAATTATTGTATAAATGTTGCGCGATTTTTGCCATCGCTCAGCTATTGCCTAGGCCTTTTGTTGTACATATATATTTTACTTTAAGACTAACAGCCAGTAGCGTTATAAATCAATTATTCTTTTTTTAAGTAATATTTTTTTTTTATGTTTTGTTACACTGTAACTACAAAAACAGCTGTTGTACAAATGTCGCGCGATTTTTGCCAACGCTCGGCTATTGCCTACGCCTGGCTTGGTATGTGTAAATACTACTTTAAGAGTTATAGCCAGTAGCGTTATAGACCAATTAATTATTTTACTCAAATAAAAATGTTACCTTTCTAAGTTTTGTCACGTAACACGAATATACAATTATTGTACAAATGTCGCGCGATTTTCGCCATCGCTCGGCTGTTGCCTATGCCTGGCGTGGTATGTGTAAATGCTACTTTAAAAGTTATAGCCAGTAGCGTTATAGACCAATTAATTATTTTACTCAAATAAAAATGTTACCTTTCTACGTTTTGTCACGTAACAGGAATATACAATTATTGTACAAATGTCGCGCGATTTTCGCCATCGCTCGGCTGTTGCCTATGCCTGGGTATGTGTAAATGCTACTTTAAAAGTTATAGCCAGTAGCGTTATAGATCAATTAATAGTTAAAGTAAGGCGCGGTCCCTCGCCCTCCACTAAAATCAGGACTCTCTCTCCCCAAGTTACAGTTATTGTACTTTTACAGCCCTTTCAAACTTTATTACGGTACCAAATTCCACCTTTATACTGCCCTGCCCCGTCTTATGTGTGTTTAACTAAACTCCATATACCACGTACATTGATTCGGTGTTTTTTTCAATTAATTGGAATATGTATGAAATACTTTTGCTAACTAACCTTAAAAGGAGTGTTTTTTGTATGTTCGTTGATTACTTTGGCAATTCCAAATGGATTTTATTGATTTTTTGTTCGAATAATAGGTTTTTTAAAAGTGTCTTTTTAGTTACCACTATATAGCAGGGGTGGGCAAATTCTTTTGACTGCGGGCCGGTAAGTTAAAAAAAATCTAGTGGCGGGCCAGTTAATTATAATTAATCTTGAGGCTGGCCGGTTTCTTGAAACCTCAAGATTAATTTTAATTTACTGGCCCGCCACTAGATTTTTTTAAATATACCGGCCCGCGGTCAAAAGAATTTGCCCACCCCTGCTGTATAGTATAAAAAATAAAAGTCGCTTACTGCTGTCTGTTCGTATGCATACTTTGATGTTTAAAATAACGCAACGGATATTGATGCGATTTTTTTATAGATAGAGTGATACAAGAGAAAGGTTTATATGTATAATAATATAAAAGTTCATAAAGTTCTTATGAAAAGAAAAAGCGGGGAAATTTCAGGGAAAATTTGAAAAACAGTTCTTTACTCCATAGAAACTCTTAGTAGCTGCCGCCGGGTCGGCTAGTATTTAAAAAAATATCAGAATATTGAAAATTAAAAATGAAATTGTATATATTTAATTAGTATTAGCAAGTACATTAAATGTTATTCAGCAAAATGGCTAGAGAAATCTGTGAATAAAAAGGAGGAGAGAGGTATCGTCATATAAAAAAATCAATACTAAATCACTACATAGTATACAACAAAGTCGCTTCCTCTGTCCCTATGTCCCTTTGTATGCTTAAATCTTTGAAACTACGCAACGAATTTTGCTGCGGTTGTTTTTAATAGATATGTTGATTGACCTCTGTGTTCTAGCGGTTCAGTTGTTGGACTTGACTGCATAAGGTCCCGGGTTCGAATCCTAGGTCGGGCAACAAAAAGAAAATTGGGTTTTTCCAATTTTCTAAAAAAACATGTTGCTCGGGATCGGAAATGTGCCCGGTTTGCGATAGGCTTGCCACCTATCACATTGTGGGACTTAGTGTCTTCGGCTACTCGAGGGTGCCCTGGTTGTGCCTCTGCCTACCTCTTCTTGGATATGGACGTGATGCTGCACTAGATTGATTGAAAAGGAAGGTTTACATATATTTCGTAACCGTGCGAAGCGGGGGCGGGCCGCTAGTTTTATTTATAAACTGTAACATATAGTATTTTTTGAAGTAATAGTACATTTATATCAAACACATTCCTATGTATGACCATATGAATTTCCAGCGCTAGATTGTAATAACAGATCCTTTGCATGCAGAATTCATTGAATAGTCTTTTGTGCGTCAGCAGCTAGTTAGAGCAGCTTCAATACGAATACATCCAACTCTCTGATGTCAGCTTTCCCAGAAATTGTACTAATCAATTGTCAAACGCTACACGTATTACCACTGTATGGGGACATGCTCATCAAAGCCTAAAACCCACTAATTGCGGTATTCCGATATGCAGGTCTGTTTAGTCTGTCGGTTTGTTTACAAAACTATTGTTTTAGGCTTAGCAATACTCTACCGTCAGATTCCAAGTACTCGCACGACTATACTACAAGATAAAACTGTATTTATTAAAAACTCTTAGTTTCAGAGTAAGACTTGTTTATGATTGTTGTATTAATAATGTCGCCACGCCCGTATCTCCGAAGATGCAGACAGATGGCACACCCAAGGCACCCACGACTAGCCGAAGACACTTAGTCCCACAATGTGGTAGGTGGCAAGTCTATCGTCAATATCCAATCCTGGGCCACGTTATTTTTTAAAAGAAAATTGAAAATTTACATTTTCTATTTTGTTGCCCGACCTGGAAATCGAAACCGGGACCTTAAGAAGTCAAGTCCGACGCCGGGCCGCTAGACCACAGAGGCGCTTATAAAAAAAGGATTTTTTTTAATAATCATAAAGGGCAAGTTACAATGTTTTGTAATATGTAATAATAATAATAGGACAAGAGCCGAAGGTGTTCTTTGGAAACATGTACTCTACGGTAACCATCACGCACTTGTGAACTAAAATTTGTCCGAAGGTACATTACGGTATTTGCCCATAAAAACGAATTTACACCAAGAGCCGACGGTAAAAACTATAGACACTTCGAACACTTTAACCACGAAACATATACTTAGTCTGGCCATAAATACTGTTACACTTAAAAATAAAAAAATATTACATTTGAATTTCGAATCTGTCATTTTTATACGATTGTTCATTGTGTTTTCTCATTTTGGCGCCAATACATTGTACAATATTTTGCGATATTAAAATGGAGTGGGGTGATAAAGAGAACCGAATCGCTGTGATTGCATTACACAAAGTAGGTATGGAGCCAAATGCAATTTTTAAAACTCTCCATACACTTGGTTTTAGTAAAATGTTTGTGTACCGGGCTATTAATAGGTACAATGAGACTTCCTCTGTTTGTGACAGAAAAAGATCTGGCCGTCCACGTAGTGTTCGTACGAAAAAGGTGGTCAAAGCAGTAAGGGAAAGAATTCGAAGAAATCCTGTCCGAAAGCAAAAGATTTTATCTCGGGAAATGAAGATAGCACCTAGAACCATGTCGCGTATTTTAAAAGATGACTTAGGACTTGCAGCCTATAAGAGACGCTCTGGTCATTTCTTAACTGATAATTTAAAGAAGAATAGGGTCGTAAAATCGAAACAATTACTGAAGCGGTACGCAAAGGGAGGTCACAGAAAAATTTTGTTTACGGATGAGAAAATTTTTACAATTGAGCAACATTTTAACAAACAAAATGACCGTATTTATGCTCAAAGCTCTAAGGAAGCTTCCCAATTAGTCGACAGAGTGCAACGTGGACATTATCCAACTTCAGTGATGGTTTGGTGGGGTGTTAGCTATGAAGGAGTGACTGAGCCATATTTTTGTGAAAAAGGTATCAAAACATCGGCACAAGTGTATCAAGATACCATTCTTGAGAAGGTAGTTAAGCCCCTTAACATCACCATGTTCAATAACCAAGTATGGTCCTTCCAGCAAGACTCGGCGCCGGGTCATAAAGCTCGGTCCACGCAGTCTTGGTTGGAAGCGAACGTTTCGGACTTCATCAGAGCTGAAGACTGGCCGTCGTCTAGTCCCGATCTTAATCCGCTGGATTATAATTTATGGTCAGTTTTAGAGAGTACAGCTTGCTCTAAACGCCATGATAATTTGGAGTCCCTAAAACAATCTATACGATTGGCAGTGAAGAATTTTCCCATGGAAAGAGTGCGTGCTTCTATTGATAACTGGCCTCAACGTTTAAAGGACTGTATTGCAGCCAATGGAGACCACTTCGAATAAGCTTTTTATATTTTTAATTGTTGTATATTTATGTATTAAACTAACACACTGTAAAAGTAATATATGTTATTTGCAGTTAAAAAAATATTTTTTTTCTTTATTACAATATTTATGGCAAGACTAGGTATTTGCGAACCTATCTGGTTACATAAATAATTAAACGTATGTTTTGCAATATAATATGTAATAAGTAATAACACGAGAGCTAATTGGTAACTAAAGATGTGTTACTTAAATTACGAGAATTTGAATGTTCGAGTCGCGTGTGTTAAAAGGCAATAGGTAATGGGAACACCGTTTTTATACTTTTTTTTACTTATACTAGGTGTTGCCTGCGACTTTTCCCGTGTATGAAAGTCCGTTTTAGTACGTAACGATTTAAACATTGAACTCGTTTTTTCTTATTATTACTATCATTTATTAATGTTGTATCTTACTTTCTAAGTTTGTACACTTAAAATAAGAAAACATATTACAAATATAAACATAAAAAGTAGACGTCAATTTTATAGTGTTTAGTTTAACATTTATTCTTATAAGGCGGTTTGTGTCTAAATAATGAGCTCGTTATGTCCTGGGGTATTTTATTCGTTAAAACGTCTGTGCTTACCATTTTCGTGTTATGTTGGAGGATAGGGCTTAGGCACCCGGTACTTGCACCCGGTCTAAGACCTTATATTCATAAAATAGCGACACTCCAGTAACATATAAGGTCACGGTTGTCTTTTACTGTCAGGAGACCGTTTGTTTGTTCGATATAACATAAAAAAATATTCGTACAATCAAGGAATCTGTTTACTTGCGTGTCTTTAGTAAAATACAAAAGGCTTTATTTGAAGATTTGTACAGCACTACAGCATAATATAAGGCTGCAGTCTAGTTTGACGGAAAGAAAGAGTCGGAGGTGTTATGCCAAGTTTTTGTATGACAAATGAAAGGCTAACAAGCAGACGGATTTCCTGATGGTAAGAAATTCACGCCGACTAGAGACGCGTTGCGACCCTAAAGCTGGGATATTAGGCCTCGAGCAAAAGTAAGTTTACCGGCTACTTTGCTCTCCGAACCGGAACACATCAACGCAAGCGTTAGATGTTATGGCGGCAGGAATATGTAAAGCGGTGGTTCCAATCCGGGCGAGTCTGCCACCTAGTAGGATGTCACGGTGTTAGTGACGTTAAGCCTATGCTCGCCTTTTACGATCTGCCTGGCAGGAAGGCAGATGGTTTATTCTGCGAAGAAGCCCGGACCAACATGAAAGTTCGGGATTATTTATTTTTAAAGACCTACTTAAGTAAATATCGATATAAATAAACATTCAAAAGTAGAAAGGACATATTTCTCACTTATATGGTCCCTATTGCTAATCAAATCTAAGCTGCAACGCTGACGTGACGTAGCGCATACTCGGCGAGTGAATCGATCTGTCCGTATATTTAAGTTTACGAGAAAAACTAATAGTAAACCGGTGGACGGATAACATACGGTCCGTTGGGTTGTTGCACCTACGGTCCAGAGCCCTTCACTTTTTGCAACACTGCCATGGAACTAGAAAATGGCCGTTCTGACTTTATTGGCTCGTAAACTTTACTTGATTTTTCTGGGTATCTAAAAAAAATTGTTTTTTTTTGTACGCTTCTTAAATACTTTTATATTGCTTTTCAATTTGGTTAGGATAAGTTTTTTTATATTATGCGACTAGCTAACCCGACACACGTCATGTCTTAAAGACGTTCTAGGCGGTTGTAAACATGCCTTCCAACAAAGGAAACCTATTGGGAAACTTTGTGTCCATCTTTCGATTATTATAAAATTTTGCGGTTCAGATGGATGCAAAACAATGTTCTCAGTCGTCTAGATTCTATTAACGTATGTAACGTACGTTATGTAAAATTTATGTTTTTTTTTTCTAACAACTCAACCGCTAGACAACAGATGTTCTAATCCCGGGTCGGGCAACAAAAAGAAAACTGGGTTTTTCAAATTTTGTAATAAAAAAAACGTTGCTCGGGATTGGAAATGTGCACGGTTGACGATAGGCTTGCCATCTATTACATTCTGGGACATAGTGTCTTCGGTTAGTCGTGGGTGCCTGATTCCTCTTCCTGGGCCTCTGCCTACATCTTCTGGGATATAGGCGTGAAGATACTTTTTTTTTCTAATGTTTACTACATTCTTTGTTATAAAATCGGTTCAGTAGTTTTTCGTGAAGGAGTAACAAGCAAAAGCAAACATACAAACTTTCGCATTAATAATAATAATAACTCCGAAAAATTCTTTCAATTTAAAAAAAATACTTAAAATACGGTGTCCATAAGTGTTATTATAAAAATAGTTAGGAGAAGGTTTTCGAAAACAATGCGTTCTATAAGGGCACGCACATATAAAAGCAGGATTCTAATATAGTTTGATGAAGAATTATTTTTTTGTTTTAGAATTATTATCATTAAGTAATTTCGGCATCACTGAAATAAACATTCCTCGTTTACATATCCAACTTATTATCAATGAAAAGAAAATTACTGAATGATCATTATCATATCTGCTCGTCTTTAAAAAAAGATACCGCGGATAGTGCAAGTAAAATACACAAAGTAATATTTGCTATCGCACATAAAGAAATGAGTATAAAAGGATTTATGAACGGCATCGCCTGCTAGTGGAATAGGAGTAATAGGACATATTTTATTTTAAAACATTATATTATGATCAAACAAACTTCTAAGTCAAATCCATTCCAATGAAATTTTTTGTTGCTTGAATGGGATTTGAAAATGGTTTAGATTGCAAATTTGGTCCACTGGTTAATGTTTTTTTAATAATGTTTTTATTTGTAAGTTGTCGTTGATATTAGAATGTTTAGGATCCGGCAGACTGCGCTACTATCGGGGCATTAAATACTATGCAGTGGCTGTTAATGTCAAGCGATACGAAGTTTGCTGGGCCGGTTAGTTATAATATGAATATCTTCATTCGAAGATATTATTACCAAGGGTGGAGCTACCCATTTGTAAATAGAGTAGATGACGGAGTCCCACGATGACTTTCCAAGATTAGTTCCACTGCTTTATCTATTCCTTTTAACAGAAAGTCAGATATGTTAAGGTAGCCGACAGACTTGCGTAAACCGCTTAATATCGTAGGCTCAAGTTGGCAAACTAATCGTTAATATTTAGGGTGTTCAAAAGTGGTGTATGACTTTCTATCAGGAGATTTACTTGTTTTCAATAAATTATAAAATTTTACGGGCTCTACTCTTTGTAACGATATCTACAACAAACCCAGATTTTTTTTCTGTTTATTAAATTTGTTTCGTTGTGAACGCGCATACGAGTTTAGGATGGGATATCCGAAGGCCTCTATTAATCTTTGCGCTACACTGCGTTATCTATTTCTTTTACAAGAAAGTCTACTTTTTACCGGCTAAGGCAGCCGACAAACTTGCATAAACCGCTTCACATCGCAGTCACAAATTATGCAATAACGGAGTTTGTCTTTCCATTATATATGCTTGTTTTCATTTTATACCAAAATACCGGACTTTTTGTTTGTATACGAAATTTGTATCTTTATGAACGCGCCCTGACACATACTAGCTCAGGTGGGGATATCCGAAGGCCTCTATCAATCTTTGCGCCCTACTGCTTTATCTATTTTTTTTTTACCAGAAATTCAGACAGGCTAAGGCAAGCTGCCTTACCAACTTGCATAAACCGCTTTACACCGCAGCCACAAATTTAACAAAAACGGAGTTTGCCTTTCCATCAGATATACCTGTTTTCATTATAGACCAAAATCCCGGACTTTTGAAGTGAAACTTCTTTAGAATCGTTTCGATTTCAAAACGGGTGCAACGGAAAAACGACAGGTAAGAGACAGATGTATATATACATCTCATTCTTTTGTCGGTTTACTGAAGATTCACTTCTATCGTGTGTTAATCGCGCACAAACTCCTTTTTTTGTCTGTATACGAAATTTGTTTCTTTATGAACGCGCCCTAACACATACGAGTTCAGGTGGGGATATCCGAAGGCCTCTATCAATCTTTGCGCCACATCATTTGCTCCCCGCGCCGACTCGCCACGATTGAATTTCATTAATGAAACGCTTAGTGCAGATTGAATCCATTTAAGTAACACCCCGATCGGGCCGAGTAAATCTACCCTTATGCAATCCTACATATTCCATCAGTGTGGACTCCCAAGAATTCCATTAGACAAACTGTTCTGAATTACGAACATTTGTGGAAATACAAGGTTTTTTTATATTTTCTAATAAAAAAAAACATTGCCGGAATTGGATATGTGCCCGGTTGGTTATAGGCTTGCCACCTATCACATTGTGGGACTTATTGTCTTCGGCTAGTCGTAGGTGCTAAATCTACCCTTATGTAATCTTACACATTCCATCAGTGTGGACTCTCAAGAATTCCATTAGACAAACTTTCTGAATTACGAACATTTGAGGAAATGAACAACATTTTTTTTATTAGAAAATTGGAAAAACCCAATTTTCTTTTTGTTGCCCGACTCAGGATTCGAACTCGAAACCTCATGCAGTCAAGTTCAACAACTGAACCGCTAGACCACAGAGGCGACTGCAAGTACTCTTTTAAAATTGAGAATATTCTTAACCCTATTCCCTGACAATCTACTATCGCGTATTAATAGTTTGACAATAAAATATTTGCAGTAACCAAAATTTCTTTGACAATAATATTGACATGATTGACACATTTTAAAGGTTTTTTAAGTTACTTGCGTTTAAACTAGACTGAAATCCAGCATTTAAATCACATTATATTTGACGGTTTTATTTTATTCTAGCCAAGTGCCGTCGGTACTAAATATTTTTTGTATATATAATTACTTGCTGTATTTGGTATTTATACTAAATAAAATAATTTATAAGGTATTTTTTTAGTACTTGCCCTGTTTTGGTGTTTGGGTTTCATTTTTAAAATTTATATAAATTATAGCCATTATAAAAAATATTTAGAAATTTAGCCATCGTATTTGAATGCTCAGTAGCTGAAATGGTTAGAACATTCGTCGACATGAGACGAAAGGCTACAGGTTCACGTCCTGTCTGGGTCCAATTTTTCCGTTCTTTAAAATTTGTAAAGAATAACTTATAACACTAGCTGTTGCCCGCGTGGTAAATGGTTCCATAGGAACATTTTTTGGGGATAAAATCTATCCTATGTATTAATCTAAGCTACCCTCTATGTGTGTGCTTAATTTTATGAAAATCGGTTTAGCAGTTTTTGCGTGATAGAGTAACAAATTAACAAACAAATACACAAACATTCGCATTTACAATACTAGTAGGTTACAGTAAATCCATCCTTACGAAGTCATACATGTTCCATTCCATCAGCGTGGGTTCTCAGGGATTACAAAAGACAAACTTGTGAATTATTAAGAACATTTGTGAAAGTACTAGTTTTTTTTAAAATTTACTAAGCCGATTAAATTACTGAATTAAGAATGTCTGTGTAATTCTAAATTCAATAGGTCGTCAATTACTTAGTGCTAATTGTAATTTTCTGAAACGTTAGTGCTTGCTATATCGTGTGCCAAAACACATTAACATACCAGCAATGTGACTTTCATTTATTTTACTTTAGAAAGCTTTTGATTAAACTTCTGGGTTTCATTTCATAAAATCATTTAATAAAATTTTAAATTTTTCACCGACTCTTATGATCCAGTGGCCCGGTATAGACGACTAGTTTAGATGCCGGGTTCAATTCCCGGGTTGAGCAACTCGATATTGGTTTTTATATTTTTTTTATAACATTGATTAGTATGGGGTAAGTGTCCCGTTGGCGATAGGTAAAACTATTACATTGCGAGATTTAGTGCATTCAGCTAGTCGTGGGTGCCCTGGTTATACCCTTGCCTACCTCTTCTTGAATATAGGCGTGAAGATACTTTCTTACTTCTTCTGAGATATTAGAAACAAGATATTTTTTATATTTTATAAATACAGCGATCACAACCAAATTTTAGTGTGCTCAAAGCTTTTATAAACTATGATTTTATAGGGTAAATTAAACGGCAAGGGCAACTGGCCAAAATATTGTTAAAAGCTTTGTAATAATCTCATTAACTTTGTTCCAGACTGTTTCAATATCGATGCTGTTGCGGTACGCGCACCACCAGATATTCGTTTTTATTGGTGAGTATATATAGTAGTTTATAAATTTATACACAAACACACACACACACACACACTTGGCGTTGATTTTAGTGTAGTCTTTGTGCTCGAAAGTGTTTAATTTATTTTTCAAACTACGTAACAATATTCGCAATTTGACTTGTATTTTTGATTTTATTTATGTGTATAATTTGAACCAGCATCTGACATCTTACATCTAAAGCAGCAGTAAAAACTAAAAACCTTATTAGACGTCCCGTAGTTATAATTGTTTCAGCTACGCTCATAGCTATATGAGCCTTGGACCAACGTTATAAGTTTCAAAACAAACAATTTTGCTTGTGTTTCGTGCCTCAGTGCGTCTTCTGTACGTTGTACTATTACTTGTTATGTAATCAAAGTTCAGCTCGTCATTAAAGTGCAAAATCAATCTAATGGATAAAATGGTGTAGGCGTCCAATCTTTAAATAGACTGAAGGACTCGGGATATATTTTTAAAGAAACCGGGACCAATACAATCATTTAGCCTAATAAATCGTTAAAACAGGAGCTGATAATTGGAAACGTTGCAATGGAAACGTTTTGGTAGAATCTAATGAAGGTCGTGAGCTTAACCTTAATAGTTTAATGGACTTAGCATGAACGTACATCGACTATTCAGAATTGAATGTTATATCTTGTTGAAAACATAGTACGGTACTAGTATTATGTTAGAAGACAACGAATAAGCACGTGGCTATCATGATGATAAGTATCATTGTCCATACATATCATAAAAGTAACAGGGATCTAGTGGTCTCTGAGGTCTAGTGGTCCGGCATCGGACTTGACTTCTTGAGGTCACGGGTTCGATCCCTGGGTCATGCAAAGAATTATTGAAAATGAGTATTTTAAAGTTTGTATTAAAAATAATGTTGGCCGGGATTGGATTTGTGCCCGGTTGGCGATGGGCTTGCCATTTATCACATTGTGGGACTTAGTGAACTCGGATAGTCGGGGGTGCCTTGGTTGTGCCTCTACCGATCTCTTCAGGGATACGGGCGGGAAGATAATTTACAGGGTTGGGTCTGCCCTGTGGCCGTCAAGTTAGGTCATTAATAGTGTAAATCTTCTCTACCCCGTAAGGGACTTGGCGTGAAGATATGTACGTATGTATGTATGTATCTTCTCTACACTGGGATCATAACCGAGACGGCATTTACTAATAATAAAGTTGCATTGTGTTGTGCTCATCTTTTTACAATTTTTAGAAATTAATACGAGCTTGCTATAAAAATATTCGTAAGTCGACAGTGTCCTTTTGCGATTGTGATGCGGTAGGAAATATACAAAGAGTGATGCCAACATATTTTATGGAATGTAGCAGTCAATTAGTGCTCTGAATTTACACTGGAATGTTGTCGAGCACAGATGTAAAACAGCGTAGAAAATCTACTACATGCCGAACATTGCAAATGTCATTAATAGAGAGACATAGCAATTATGCGTTGGTGGCACGAATTTTATGAAAAAATTCTCGAGTTCTGAGCCGGCTCAACGGCAATCTCTTTGTAATAACAATAATTGCAAAAAGCGCTCGCGGCCCAACCCCCTCTTGCTACTGAAAAATAAAAATATGATAGTCTAGGATCAGGGAGAGCGACCACCTACGTTGATGTGCTTGCTTGTAAATTTATTATTCGATATAAAAGTGCTCATGTTTCTGTAGAGACATAATATTATAAGGAAAGTTTTGGCTACCACATACATTTAAAAAAAAGGATTTTTATTATTGTACTAAGTATTGGTTATATGAATTTTTTTCCACTCCATATGAATTGAAGAGCTACGTTAAAAATGTTCAGGAACACCGTCCTAATGGTATAAGGTCAGATAAGTGTAATCTTTTACTTAATTTTGACGACAATCTAATTTTGTCCTTTCTTGTTTAATTTAATAACTTATGTGATTTTTGTCCCTGTTGACATCACGGAGAACTAATTGCCTGCTAGAGAGTTCTTTTAATCACGACTAAGCACTACGAATTGCTCACTATACCATTTATCACACGGTCATGAATAAATGAAAGAGTACCTTTTTATGATATGGCAACCACCAGGAAGGTGGTCAGAAATCCACTTTGCCTATAGATACCATAAGTGACCTGATCATGATATAATGGCAACTAATTTCCTTCTTCTCTTCTTATGGGCCGGTAAGGGGAGTAAAGTAAAATATATTATGGAAAGTAGGAGTGGTATTGACAAATCGTGTCTATGTGTAAATGTTTATTATAATAATTAATGCTGAAAT
This sequence comes from Calephelis nemesis, assembly GCA_002245505.1. Classification (NCBI taxonomy): domain Eukaryota; kingdom Metazoa; phylum Arthropoda; class Insecta; order Lepidoptera; family Riodinidae; genus Calephelis; species Calephelis nemesis. Next base: position 78,310 of record NJDD01008881.1, read on the forward strand.
TTTGTTTTGGCAAAATCACTCTTTTAGTCTTTGGTTACCTGGCAGACATCGTTCCAAAGCGATAATGTCGCCTTTACGCATCTTAATCTGTTTTTATTTTAGTTACATTGGTTTATGACAAAAATAATCTAAAAAGATCGGTAAAGGATCTCGTAACTCCGGCTCTTAGACTACAACAGGTAGGATTTTCTAGCGCTATGCCCTCTTTGATCCGCCAACAATTAGCTGGATACAGATAATTTGTTTCGCTCCCCATTTGTTTCTAACCACTTAGCTTAGGAATCCAATTCGATGATTGTTTTCAACTTCAATCTTGGCTTTTTACGCGAAAATGAAAAATCCCGCTTTTTCTACTGTTCCATTATGAAATACCGCAATGTTTCTCACTAAGCTCCGGCTTACCTTTGTTCTGGAAATGGAACCGCTTACTTATAATTACGTTGTCGATCAAACGGGAACAACGTCGATTGGAGTTTCACACCAACAATTTGTTCCGTTTTTTGTACTCGTAAGTAAATAATTTTTATTCTAAACCAGTGGTTCCCGAAGTTGTGTTTGGGTTACGACCCATCTAATGGAGCTGTTTCAAACCAACAATTTGTTCCGTTTTTTATACTTGTAATTAAATAAATTTTATTCTTAATCGCCTCTGTGGTCTAGCGGTGTTGGACTTGACTGCATGAGGTCCCGGGTTCGAACCCCGGGTCGGGCAACAAAAAGAAAAGTGCCCGGTTGGCGATAGGCTTGCCACCTATCACGTGTCTTCGGCTAGTCGTGGGTGCCCTGGTTGCGCCTCTGCCTGCCTCTTCGGGGATATGAGCGTGAAGATACTTTTTTTTATATTCTTAACCAGTGATTCCCAAAGTTGTGTTTGGGTTACGACCCATCTAAAAAAAGATCCCGAAATCGGGACCCACCTCTACGACATTTAACTGTTACCGGACTAAGGTGAACACATTATTTTCTAATTTTAGTAATTTATTTATTTAATTAAGTCTTGATTAAATAACTGTCTTAACTAACTGAAGTGTCGTGTGGTGTATTGTCGGTAGGATGGCGTGTTGCATTGCATGGCAGGGCTCACTCAATATGTTTTTGAGACCTACCAGTGGGTCGCGACCCATAGTTTGGGAAACCCTGTTCTAAACTAAAATGTCAAGGGCAGATATTAAAAGAGCCAATGATAGGTTTTTTTATGATATTGAAAGGCAAATAAGCCGAAGGATTTCCTGATGGTAAGAAATACTCGCCGCCTAGAGACACCAAAGGTGGTGATAGTGCGTTGCCAACCTGAGACCAGGATGTTAGGCCTCAAGCAAAAGTAAGTGTACCGGCTATCTTACCCTCCAAACCGGAACACGCTACTACCTAGTCAGATGTCACGGTGGGTGCTAGTGACGGTAAGCCTATGCTCGCCTTTTACGAGCTGCCTGGCAGGAAGGCAGATGGTCTATTCTGCAAAGGAGCCCGGACCAACACGGGGAATGATGATCACAAACTAAACTTATTTTAGATACATGCTATCTTTTCAAATGTAACAAAAGCAAAAGAGATGGAATATTATAGTCTTGACTATGACTTGTCCGGATATGTCAAATTTTGGTATGTTTAGACGATGTTTTCCGAGTGATAGATTAAACGTCAGCAGAATTTGTTAACAATCTAATCCGACACCACAAAAAGTGTTTTGTCTCTTTCTATTACTTTCATTAAAAGAAGATAGCGATAACTTAAAATTAGTTTCGTGAGTGCACAACAAAATTCCACCAATAACTATTCGAATAGAGGTAAGTGCTGTTCTTCCTTTTTAACCCACGGCTGGAAAAAAGGGGTGTCGTAAGATTGACGCGTCTGTGTTGGGTGTGTGTGTCTGTGGTATCGTAACTCCTAAACCTAACCGATTTCGATGCGTTTTATGTTTATAGGCAGACGTGATCTAGATGATAGCTACATTGCGAATAAGTTTTATGGGAGTCGTTGAAAAGTTTTAATTGTTTGATTAACAGTGAGCACCGGAACACGTCAACGACAAGCATTGATGTATAAGTATAGTCAGAAACATTTATATAATCGGCCATAACTAATAAACAAAGTCCAGAAAATGTCACTAAAATAAAAAACTCCTTACATACTTTCACAGTTCTATATATTAGGGGATCAGATGTTTGTATTGCGGACTGTACTATTGCTTTGTGTAACTTCCCTTCGAAATAGCTTTAGTGCTCGCCATTATTGTGTTCTGCTGACCTAGGTAGGGAAGTGTAGTCGGTAAGTTTGCACACATCGCCTAAAATCCTAGCCATAAAGAAGTGACGCACCCTTAACAACTTTGATGTCTATACGCGGCGGTTATCGCTTGACATAATCCATTGCTCTTCCATATCTTATAACAGAAAGAAAATTATAGGAAGTATTCCTACTATCTGAAAGCGGGTTTGGTTCCAGACATGGATACCTCACGGATACGTTTTCTAATCATATGCTTTACACAAAGAGTTAGCTTACGTACGTACTCGAATTTGAAGGCAATTAAGCAGACGGAATTGGGTTTTTGAATTTTTTTTTGCGGTAAATAGAAAGATCATATATAAGTTTTATAACAAAACTATTTTTAATTAATTTTTTTTGCAATAATTCAAAAGTTATATTAAAATAAAAATAAGCTTTTTAATCCAGTACCGAAGACACGCCGACAGCCCCCGAACAAATCCAAGTGTATGTGACGTCATAATGTTAGTTTTAATTCATAGCAGCAT
>NJDD01008888.1:0-17014 GCA_002245505.1 Calephelis nemesis
TTCGCAGCGACGTGCCCGGTTTGGTACCACCGCCTTACCTTTTCCTGCTGCCATAACGTCAGTGCTTGCCGTTGAACGTTGCCGTTTTGGTCCGGGGGTAAGGTAGGCGACAAACTTATTTTGCTTGAGTCCTAACATCCCGGCATCAGGTAGGCAACGCACTATTACTACTTGGGTATCTGTAGACGGCATGAATTTTTTACCGTCAGGAAATCCGTCTGCTTGTTTGCCTTCCAATATCATAAAAAAGATAGAAGGTCTGAATTCTTTAACACATACTATTAATATTTCGTTTACACTGTAATCGAAATATTATATCACCTCATTTAAACATATGGCGTTGACAGGAACAGTTAAGGCGGTGGCCATTTTATTATTTGCATTTTACTACCGAACATAAATGGCCGCAGTTATTAAATAATTTATCATTGAATCAATTTAAATCACTAGATCATTCAATTATTTGGCGATGGGGTTGTTACATCCCTACGACAGAGGATTTAACTGATTGAAGCAAATATTTTACGTAAGGAATCTCAAAAATTTCGCTTATGAAATGTACTTGTAAGGTTATATTAAGTTAATAATGCATGACATTTACCTTTTTAACTTCCACGGACAACTGGGTCCGTAAATATTATAAGGTTCTTTATTTATTTTTCAACGAATCCAAATCGAAGGAGGTTATGATTTCGTTTGTATGTATTTTTATATGTTACACGACTATACTTTGCAATAGATTCTGTGGTGGTCCCGTGTTATAAATTTGATTAAAATCCGACTAGTGGTTTTCGAGTTATACTTAATAGGTAATAATGCACCTACATTTTGGGTATCTCAACGATGTGAATAATGAAATCGGAGTCAGTTGGTTGTAATGTTGGTTGTTCTAAGAAAATTGGAAAAACCACATTATCTTTTTGTTACCCGACCTGCCCTCATGAAGTCAATTCCAACACCTGAACCGCTAGACTACAGAGGTTTTTATTAATTTTTGAAAAATAACAGTGGTAATATAGTGGCAAATAACTAAAGTAACCCTATCTTTTATCTTAGGAAGGTTATTAATTTATGGAATATGTGTAATTCGCCGGTTTGAAATTTGAAAGTCCTACGTCCTCCGGTGCGGGGTCGCCACTCGAGAACCTTTCTTCACCAGCGTTGACATAAAAGTGACATATGGGCTACTTTTCATCCAACACTCAACGGGTTCCTAAATCATTTGAGGGGTAGATTTTGAAAAAAATTAAGCCTAGGTTTGAACTCGTAATAATCGTTGAAGGTCGGTAATGCATATATTTAAAATCGGTCCAGATATTAAGCCGTGAAAGCATGACAGGCAGACAGAATTCTGCGTTTATATTAATAAGTATGTATTATTCTAATGTCTACTGTCACTATGAAAGTAACTAAGGAATGGTTATAATATATAACTGTCTAAAAAAGAAACAGGACGACTATGACTGTCTAGAAAAGAAAGAGGAAACGACAGTTAAGTTGATGCGTTTTGCCTACTTCATCAAGTTAAAATAAATCTTGAAGTCAGCGGAAGTAAATGTTTACATAAAAAATTACCATCACTTCTACATGCCAAACCGATGATAGGACGATACGTTAGAACCAAAACAGTTAATAGTAAGTCAACATGCTCTACATTTCTACCGAACGACTTTGTTTTATAATTTACGTTTACTGTTACATTAGTTTAACGTTTCGTTTTTGGAAAACAACGAGAACTAGCTGATGGCGTGAAATTTTGTCGCTTAAAAATTAACAGTTATGGTGGCAAACAGTTACAGTGGCGAACAACAATGGTGGCAAAATTAAGTAAAGCAATAAGTATCAATTCGGACAAATCTTTAGAGAATACTAGCGTCTAGTTAAGGTCACGGTGTTCGTGATGAATAAAGTCTCTTTATGAGCTACCTTTCAGGTAGGTGGTTGGCATATTGTTAAAAGGTTTCTGGATGAGATTTTACGGCTGGGCTTAATATCAATACAAATGCTACTAATATTCCAAATGAGAAAGTTTGTGAGTAAGTGGTAACTTTTTCACGCTCGAATGGCTAAACTGATTTGTCTGAAATTTGGAACATAAATAGATTGTGACTTGGAGTAACATATAGGCTACTTTTGATCCCTAATTTTTGTAAGATCAGGTATGTAGTTCTGATAAAAAAAACTAATTAATTATTAATCGTATTTTATGGGTTTAAAGATTAAAGATACAAGATTTAAAAAAAAATTGTAAGGTACAAATTGATGCAAATGTATGAATTTGACAGATGACATCTGTCATAGTGGGCATTGTCAACTTAGTGGTTTAACAGTAAAATGTTGAAGGAGTTTTGGCGTCATTGTGAATGACGGTGGTCGTGATTTTTTCATTATTACTGAATTTCGTGTTTATATTTAATGAAATTGGTTAATTTAGGTGGGAATAAGATAAATTTTGTTCAATGAAAGTGCCCAAATGAAATACTCATGAAAAAATGAGTGTATCGTCTATTTCCTCGCTGCCTTCAAATCTCACTAGCGGAGCTTGAGTAACGAAGTCACCGCTTTACTCAAGACCCTGACCTGTTATGACTTTGTATATAATGACTAATGACTGTATAAAAAATAATAACAACTAACTTGACATTGGCATTTCACAGTCGTGAAAAACGATCGAATTCTATATTTATTAAAGAATATTTATTAAACAAAATGTTGAAGAATATGTTTCTTGAAGAATGTATACATATAATATAATCTTCAACTGTCATAAATATAATATAAGTATCCTTATTTGAAATCCTTCCAAAAGATATACCTCGTCCTACTAACTTTTTGGGTTTTTTACTCAACTTTGGAATCAATGCAAAGAAGCTCTCCTGTGTTTTTTTTTACCACAAGACATTGGCAATTGGAATTGGGATTGGAATTATTGTGCCTGACGCAATAAAAGCCATATGTAAAAAAAGGAAGAAGAAGAAAGTAAAATGTTTTGCTATATTTTGCGATGGTATTTGTTACATAACACTGCATTAACATTGTTTTTTGCTTAAAGCATAAAAAACTAACTAATTTATGTTATACAAAACACCTGTTATATTATTATCATCACAAGAAATTACATTATTTTAACTATAATGTTCAATTAGCCAAAGTGAAGGCAGTTGGACTAATGCATTCTGTCATAACTGAGTAAGAATAACTCGACGGTTAAATGTTATTGCACTCGCACAATCTGTTCGAGATCCAGGCGTAATGCAATTACAATTTGTACAAATCTGAAAGTAGGCCGCTACAAATAAATACAAACTCCTTTGGAGTTCACACAAAAAGTAGCATATCTTTCTTAATTATTAATAGAGTTTTGGCGCCAACGAGAGCAAAAATGGTTGCACTTTTTCGTAATCATTGAATATTGAGTAAAATTAATGAATGTATGTGGCATTATGTACAATTTTGTACAGTCAAAGTACACAAATGAAGTATTAATTAAAAAGACAACAGTGTATCGTGACTATCCCTATTGCCGCCAAATCTCACTAAAAGAGTTGGAATAAAGAGGCCACCGCTTGTAACCTAATACAAACTTATTATCCTACTTCATTAATGGCAGATGCTAACGCCAATGCCAAAATCTAAATGAAAAAGTACTTAATAATATAAATGCGAAAGTCTCTCTGTCTGTCATGCTTTTTTTGAACACAATTTTGATTAAATTTGAATTGAAAAGTATATATAGTTACAGACACTAGTTATTACTTTTTATGTAAAGTATGGAATGTCGAAGTTAACCAAAGCCACTGTCCGAAGTAACTATTCTACATACACTGACGAAATCAAAGATAAATTAAATAATAAAGTCGGGTTGGTTCCTACACTTATCTCAAGAGCTTCTATTTTGTGACTCTTATTAGATAACTTGGATTAGATAACTTTGAAAATTTGATATAAAATATGACATCTAATCCAGATAACTTTAAACATTTGAAGAATTACAATGAAAAAACCACGTGACAGCTAACAGGTTAAGTATATGGTGTTCGCAGGGACAGATAATTAATAAGTTATACCTAATACACTAACACTATTTAATTAGTTTCAATATTATAAAATTAGCGGAACAGTTTGAATTTAAAGTATCTGCAGGGCTATGCTATTGTTACAGTTCAATTAATTTAAATATCATAGCCCTTACGATGTTATAAAACGAAACCAGTAGGCTTCTTTATAACATTATATATAATTTTAACATTAAATATAATTTTAACATTAAGTATAATTTTTTTGTAACTAAGCCGGTCAAGTGTATTTTAAAATCATAAATATGTAGTACTTAATGAAGTTTTACATGGTGCCTACAATGAAATGTATACAACATTAACTATTATAATTTCATAACCAATAAAAATCATCACTAGAATACCTTGTCAAAAACTTAAACTTCCTTCAAAAACACTGGCAACAAAAACACTCAAAGTGGCGTATTTCGAAAATGCGCGCAATTATCCCGATGTGTTTATAGCAACTGACTCAATGGTTACTAGTAAGGTGTGAACAATTTTGCACAGAGCGGTTACTGTTTGGGAGTGTTATTTATATTCATAAATGTATAACCATAACTAGGCTCACTCAGAGATAGTCCTGCCATTTCTCTTAAGCATATTTACAACTTAATGTTTATTAAAAACACTTACATATAACATTAACTAAAATGTATTTATGAAACTGAAACATTCTTTTTTTTCTTCCATTGACTACGCGATAACCCGACAACAAATGGGTAAATTTATATATTTTTTTATTATTAGTATTTTTTTTTATGTTACAGGAAGGCAAACAAGCAGACGGATTTCCTGATGGTAAGAAATTCACGCCGCCTAGAGACACCAAAGATGGTAATGGTGCGTTGCCAATCTGAGGCCGGGACGTTAGACCTCGAGCAAAAGTAAGTTTACCGGCTACCTTACCCTCCGAACCGGAACACGTCATAACGTTATGGCGGCAGGAATAGGTAAGGCGGTGGTACCAATCCGGGTGAGTCGCTGCGAAACTCTACCACCTAGTCAGATGTCACGGTGTTAGTGATGATAAGCATATGCTCGCCTTTTACGAGCTGCCTGGCAAGAATGGCAGATTAAGGCTAAAAGGAAAAAAAATCTGACGATGAAAACAGGATATATAACTATTCGATTTTCCCCAGAAACTTTAGTTATTAGCCGTTAATGGCAAGAGAAAAGAAACACGGATAGGCTTATAGGATTATAAAATCCTTACCCTACTTAATATTATAAATGCGAAAGTTTGGGAGTATGTATGTATGGATGTTTGTAACTATTTCTGGGTCGAATGGCAGAACGGATGGAACACAGATAGACTGTAACCTGGATTAACATAAAGGGTAAATTTAATCCCGATCGCACAATGGGTTCCTGTGAAAACGCGGGCGAAGCCGCAGGCAACAGCTAGTCAAAAAAAAAGGACTAGTTGTTACTCGTGACCTTCTTCGTGACGGAACGAAGTTTTTACGTTACCTTTGTTACTTTACAACTTCTACTTGACCGATTTTAATAAGATACAGATTTTGTAAGAGGATTAACCAACAATGAGACATACCGTAAAAGAAACAAGAATATAAGATATGTTTCGGCTTTAGAAGATTTAAGAGCAACCTATTCGTAATATATTTTACTAGATTACCTTCTATGTACAAACCTGATACCAATAAAAAAGGAGTTTAATGATCTGAGGTACTTTCTAAAGTAAGAAAGGCAGAAAGAAACTGTGGTAGAATTCTACAGCGAACCATTCGGATTAATAAATACCTTTCTGATATCTACCGCCATAACATCAGTGTTTGCTCGAGTCGTGTTTCAGTTTGTAAGGCAGCTTTGCAAGTGTAGGTAATTACGGAAGATACTAGGCCTAGGTTGGGATAGTATCAATAACTCTGATGTCCATATTGCAAATTAGAATGGTTGTCATAGTAGTATCTTAACGCCCATATCCCCGAAAAAGCAGGCAGAGTTCCAACCAGGGCACCCACGACTAGCCGAAGACACTAATTAAATTTAATTATTAAGTCCCACAATGTCATAGTTGGCAAGCCTATCGCCAACCGGGCACATATGCAATCACGGGCAACTTTTTTTGTATAGAAAATAGAACGTATTAATTTTTTAATATTTTTTCGTTTCCGTCCCGAAGATCGAACCCGGGACCTCAAGACATCAAGTCCGACGAAGTACCGGTAGACTTGAGAGGCGATAATAATGTTATAGCATAGACTAAAAACGCTATCTAAATTTACACAATAATTTACTCTGGTTTGAGGTTTTGTTAGCTCTCTATCCTCCAAGAAATAATAAACCCTAATTACTATTAGTTCTTCTTGGTAGTGTATATGATACCAAAACTTGAGTAACAACTTGCGCAAGGTTAAAAGGACAACGCAAGATTGTTTCCATTAACTGCATGTAGAGCGGGAGAGTGCTTATAAATGTACTTTATCGAGGACCAGCACAAAGCAGTCACAAATGCCAAAAAGACCAAAAGTAATGTGAAAAAATTATCTGTTGCAGAAAAGAAACTGGCCCGTTTTGTCCAGTCGTAAAAAAAGTATATAATAAAGCTAGAAGAGATTGGCATCAAGAAAAATAAGTAAGGTGTCATAACGCCCATATCGCCCTCCCAGAACGCCCTAAAGACGTAGACAGAGGAACAACCAGGGCACCCACGTTTAGCCAAAGTTATAGTAATGAGACAGGTAGCAAACCTTTCGCCAATCGGATACTTATCCATTCTCAGGCTACTTTGTAATTGATAGAAAATTAAAAAAGAATATTTTGAGATGCTCAACTTGGGATTAGAAACCGGAAGTATGGTACCGTCACAAGTGGTTTATCAGTTTGTTACCATGTCATTTCTAAAACTACTGGCTTAAAATTGATTGGATCTTCATAAATTAATGGATAAGATTTCTACTTTGAATTCTAACACAATAGCTCAAATGGGAAGAAGATATTACTAAGTTTAATATTTCTAAGTATAGTTTAACTGTTGTTTTTTTTATTTTAGAGGAAGGCAAACAAGGAGACGGATTGCCTGATGGTAAGAAATTCACGCCGCCTAGAGACACCAAATATGGTAATGGTGCGTAGCCAACCTGAGGTCAGGATGTTTTGCCTTTTGCCTCGAGCAAAAGTAAGTTTACCGGCTACCTTACCTTCCAAACCGGAACACGTCATGACGTTATGGCGGAAGGAATAGGTAAGGCGGTGGTAGCAATCCGTTAAAATTATTGTGGGCGAAGTATACAGAACACAAAACCAAAAGTGATACCTAAATAAATCCTCATAAATCAAAGTTTCTGTGTGTGTGTGTGAGTACGAGAACATGTTGTCCTTTAAAATGTACAGTACTACTATTTAAATGATGTGCTTCGGCTTTACACTTGTTACATTTTAAACTTTTATTTTAAATTAGCGGACTTAATCTAAATGTAAGCGAAATTATTAATTATGTAATAACAACTTTATATATAGATATTTTTAAAATAGATTTGGATTTCCGAAGCTTGATGAATATAGCCGAAGCGCATAATTTAAATAGCACTACATAATATAGGTGCAGACCTCTACTTGCAGGCTATTACGTCTTATTTCTTAAATCCTTAGGTGATTATCTGAAGATTGAAATATAATCTTATGCTATGAGACTTTTCTGAACTCTAAATAAAGCAGGCTACAAAATTACTGGTACACCGAACGTAGAGTAACGTTGTTGTATGGAAGCGAGAGTTGGGTATGTCGGAAAAGGCATGAGTAGGATAAATGCGGTGGAAATAAGAACGCTACGAAAAATACCTGGTGTAACGCTCGCTGAAGACATTCGTATTGGTGGGATCTGAGAAAGAGTGGAATGAAAGGAAATTTCGGTGTTAAAATAAGAAAGATTCTAGAAAGAATGACAGATGATAGATTGACAAAGCAGATATACAATGCGAATGTGGATGGATACAGGTTGTACCTGGGGAAACCTATATTGACATTCAACGATCAAATGGCTCGGGAGTTATCCGAAAGTGGTGTCAAGAGTTTCCGAAAACGGCGTGTTTGTATGAACAGGATAATGAATGTGGAGGAAGTCAGGCAGGTCTGCCAGGATCGTGAAGTTTGGCACTCGATACTTTCTGCCTATCCCGTAAGGGATTTAGCGTGAAGGTACGTTTGTATGTACTTTTCCAGCGAAAATTGAAAAATTATACGTAACATTGTTTTAAAAGCTAACTATCACCTAATTATATTTAACTAGTATTACTGTGGTATTACCAACAGTAGGAAATAAATTCTATCACATAGGTAAAACTACAGGTGCACTTGGTGAATGACAAATAGATATAGACGAAGTTCACCTTGGCTGTCGTTTCCGCAAGTATGTCAATCGGTGAAGTATCTTTTGGCAATGCATATCAGCATCTTAGATACCAAGCATTTTGGAATTGCATGAGTCCCGTTGACAGAGGGAGAGGTTGGTGACATATAAGACTTGTTTTAAGGTATAGGTCCCAAGTATGCCGAATTGTCCTTAGAAATATTTAAAACTAGTCCTTTGATAACGGAAAATTAACAAAAAAATATGTATATCAAAAGTCGTTCACAAAAGTCGCCTCTGTGGTCTAGCAGTTCAGCTGTTAGACTTGAATTCATGAGGTCCCGGGTTCGATTCCCGGGTTGGGCAAAAAAAAGGCAAAATGTGTTATCTAATTTAAAAACAAAGTTGCCCGGGATTGGATATATGACCGGGGCGAAATGCTTGTCAAATATCACGTTATGGGATTTAGTGTCTTCGGTTATTCGGATATGGGCGTGAAGATATTACTACTACTACTAAGATTTGGCATATTTGGGACGTATAGCACCTTAAGTCCGCGGCTTTGATCTCTCGTACTATAATTTGACTTGACATTTATTCAATGAGGTTTTAAGTTGAAGCAAATTACTGGTACACTTCTGAGCCCTTACCACAAGGTTACGGCGCTCCACTCGCTAGTGTTTCCATAAATTATTGGTATGAAAACTTTGATCAGCAAACCTTTAATGCTAAGTGAAACATGTTGCAGACCAGCAGCTCACGATATGGGCGCTAAGCCTAATATATATTTTTCTGGTATTATTTGTTAATAATGAAAGTTTCTGAAATCAAGTACTTTTTACAAATAATCAATTAGCAAAAAAAATTTTTTTTTTACTTTTTTTTCAATTATCATTTTAATCCTAGCGTTAATCCAGATTCTTCTTTAGGCAAGAGAACCCAGGTTCCGCTTTCCTACTTTCACTTCTTTATTTTTACTATCTTCGGCCATCTAGTGACTGCATAATCGTAATATTGGGAGTTAGTGTTCTACTTTCGAAGAAAAGTAGAATGCCAGAAAATAAATGTCTTCGTCGTCGAGACCGACGCTGACGGCACGGAATAAATATCTACTAACGTACAGAAGACGCACTCGTACACTAAAATACAAGTTAACGTGGATCTTAAAATATGTAGCAAAGGCTCATATTGAGGTGTACGAATAGAATGTTTGCTTAAAAACTTGCTTCAAAACCGAATGTCAATCAAAATTGAAACTAAAACAACTTGTACAAGGCTCAAAAAGCGCTGAGCGTCGCTAAAATAGTACGAAAAATTAATAAAAAAATATTTATTTATTTATTTAGAGACAATAATCACAGAGTGACGTCAGATATGATTATCACATCTCGTTTTACTTCCAGCTCGTAAAATTTTATTATTTATTGTTTATGAATAACCTTTTATAGAATTGAATCATAATTAAGCGGACTAATTTCCTGATAGTAAGAAAACACGATGATACGCGCAACATGGCTAGCGTGTCCATCAACCCTTTCATCAACGCTATATGCGAGTGCCAACCCTGACGTAAGATTGTACAAGAGTAACACAACTTGAATGTACCTAAACCGCGGAGTGAAGCCCTCCTGCCAACTGCAAAAGCGGTTAAAGTTTACCGGATATTCATCATCATTCATCTGTTACTTTATTTTAATTAGTTTTAACATAAAAAAAATGATGAAAAAAATTGATCGGGTTTTCAATATTCAAAACAAAACAACAACTCCAATTAATTTTCATTAGTGTTTTACCAAGATTTTAATGTAAATTTCTAGAAAATAACTGATATTTTTGACTGGGTGTAGTTCTGTGCAGCAACTCTACTCATGCAAGAGATCCACGGCCTCACCTACTCCTGCAACCATGTCGGTATCGTCTTTGGGTCTGAAGGTTACCGATAGTTTTCACATTACGCCTAACCCCCCGGAGACCAGGATAGCGACGCACCTGTAACATCAATGGTATCTACAGGCTGCGGTTGTCAGTCACCATCTAGAGAGCCGTACTTATTTGCTGTCCTAATTCATAAAAACTCAAATTCAGCAGCCCTATTAAAGTAGCCGTTGTCAGTAGCGGCAACTGGCAAATGTCAAGCCGATAGCCCGACGCGGCTCGGCGTTTCGAACAAGAATAACTGGCTAATAACTAATATGGGTTTTATCTGGACCGTCCCATCCTAATTATACGAACATTACGCAATATTACCACATATTCCTAAAGCGAATATATTGTTATTGTTTAAATATAAATAAAATAAAAAATACAGACTTTTACTTTTAGAAAAAATAAGTAAAAAGTATCTCCACGCCCATATTTCCGAAAGGGGTTTACAGAGGCATAACCAGAGCACCCATGACTAGCCAAATACACTAAGTCCCACAATGTGATAGATGGCAAGCCTATAGTCAACCGGGTACATATTCAATTCCGGGCAACGTTATTTTTATAGGAAAATTATACATTGTCTATTTTTTTTGCTGCCCGATCGAACTTGGGACCTCAAGAAGTCAAGACCACAGAGGCAGTAAGTATATACAATTGAGGTTTTAGTTTATGTTTAAGTTGTTTAGGAAAAGAAAAGGTAAAAGTATACCGGCTACCTTACCCTTCGAATGTTAACACGTCAACGGCAAGCATTGGACGCTATAGCGGCAGGAATAGGTAAGGCTGTGGTACCAATCCGGGCAAGTCGGTGTGAAACTCTCCGACCTAGAGATATGTCAAGGTGAGCCTATGCTCGCTGTGTAACGCTCACTGACCGCATTCGCAATAGCAAGATCCGAAAAAGAGTGGTATTGAAAAAGTATTGAGAAATTTGCTAACATATATCGAAGGTCCCCTCTTATGACGTGCTTAAGGCAAGTTAACCCAGAAACTAGACTAAAAGTCCGAAACCAACTCGGGCAAGTCTTGGCTACTTGTCCCGTTACAAAAGTAACTATCTATATTTTCCACTACATTATTCATTCCAATCTCATATTACTTGCTTACCTTGAAACTGATAATGAAAGCGATGCAGGCTTTGACACCTAATGAAGATATATTAATAAATAACATTCATTAATTTAGTACACATATATATCTTCATGACAAATCCCTCACGTAGTAAGCAGAGAGTATCGATCCTTGCAAACATAATGCAAATTACCTTGACTTGCCAGCTTCCCTGGCTCCGTATAAAACTGTTTCCTTTTTCCTACTCCCTAGAACCGTTACTGAGAGAGTAAGAATGGAATAGTGCGTGAATAGTTGCGAAAACTGATCCAGAACCTAACCCCGATCCTTACCTTTTTCTATCGCCAATCAGTGCTTAACACTGTCATGTTCCGTTAGACAATATGAAAATCCGAGTAAGTCCAGAAATCCGTCAGCTTGTTTGTCTCCTGACATAAAAAACCCATTCACTTCAAGTTGCATTTATATGCACTAGGAGACACATGTGACGAACGCAGTCTATTATTAAACGCTCTTTTAATTAGATCTCAAACAGTCGAAGCTAATTCTTGATCACTATTTATAGGTGTGATGATGTGACTCATCCTCAGTCCACTGGTCTCCACGCTGAATTGGCCGTAAATCAATAATTTGACATTGTCATGTTTGTACTTATTGGGGTGGGTTAAATATATTTTGGACGAGTTCATTTTTTAAGGCCAGATTAATATTTGTTGCTATCGGGTGTTGATACCGGTCCCTATAGTAGAATAAACAATGCTGTCCTGCCTGGTAGCTCGTAAGAGACGATGGGTTAGTACCAACAAGACCGCTGGTGGTAGAGTTCAGTGCAGCAACTTGCCAGAGCAGAGATCCACCGCTTTACCTATTCTTAAGTTCATAATGATATTCATATTCCGGCCCGAAAGGTAGAATACCCGTTAGACACAATAGACCTAAAATCCCGGTCATAAGACAGCGATGCACCAGTAACATTTATGGTTTCTGTAGGCCACGGTTATCTTTTACCACTCGGTACACTTTACTTTTTCGCTGTTAATAAAGGTATCAATATTAAATATCTATTTTGAAAGGCACGCTGAGCTTCTTTAAATGAATTGGGTGATGTTTGATGAAAGTACAGTAGTACTATTTAAATTATGCGCTTCGGCTATATTCGTCAAGCTTCGGAAATCCAAATGTATTTTAAAAATATCTATGTATAGAGTTGTTATTACATAGTTAATAATTTCGCTTATTATTCCGTATTTTTCGTAGCGTTTTAATTTCCACCGCATTTATCATACTCTCATGCCTTTTTCGACATACCCAACTCTCGCTTCCATACAACAACGTTACTCTACGTTCGGTGTACCAGTAATTTTGTAGCCTGCTTTATTTAGAGTTCAGAAATGTCTCATAGCATAAGATTATATTCCAATCTTCAGATAATCACCTAAGGATTTAAGAAATAAGACGTCCTGCAAGTAGAGGTATAGCAGTACTATTTAAATTATGCGCTTCGGCTAAATTCGTCAAGCTTCGGAAATCCGAATGTATATTAAAGATATCTATATAGAGTTGTTATTACATAATGAATCATTTCGCTTAAATTTAGATTAGGTCAGCCAATTTAAAAATAAAAGCATAAACTGTAAAAGGTAAAAAGTGTAAAGCCGAAGCGCATAATTTAGATAGTAATACTGTATGTTAGCGCCACCTACAGTACTTACTGAGTAACTGTTTTTTTCTAAAAAGTTTTTACTTTGTAGTTTTACTTATATTAGCAGTCTCCCAAAGTACCCAGAGATGATTAATAAAAATAGTAAGAAAAGAAATAGATACGAATTAAGTTTTTTATAAAAAAAAACGCCAAATTACTCTTTCTGAAAATTAAATATTCTTGAATAATTACTTACCTCATCGCAAGCGTGACATCTTGGCTTGAGACGTTCACCGTAATGCCTTACGCAGTAAAGACGTCCGTCCAACGTGCAGTAAGCAAGTTCCACTAGTAATTCATCGCATTCGGAACATGTGAAACAAGCTGGATGAAACACGGCCTGAAAGTAGTATGATATTAAAGCACAGTAGCTTACCAAAACTATACGTTAAAAATAAATTAGTAATACTAGTTACGCCATCTATTGTCTAGAAGCAAATATTACTGATAATGTCATCTATTGTGTATGGAAAAGAAAAGCCATTATAGTGCCATCTATTGTTAAATAGTAATTGTTTAAAAATAATCTATCTATCATCAAGTAATAATATTACTATCTAATGCATTTACGAAAGTGTCATCTATCGTGGAGTAGTGACATTTTAACTGATAATTTATTACACTAGATGGCGTTAGTTAGAAATTTACCTCTTCTCCAATTCGAGTTGCTTGTACAACAATATTTCCATTTCGTATTTGTTTTGAACAACCCATGCATTCCAGGGACGGACCATGATGTTGACAAGCGAGTCCTGAAATACTTAAACATTAAATTGCGCTCTGTAATTTCAGTTTTCAAGCATCTCAACTGGTATAAAATTGGATATTTACCAATGTCTAGTGCGATTTCGTTCCTCGCCGCTACAAAATCTTCAAACTGTTTCCTCTGACCCTCATCTATGTGTCTACAGTGAGCTAACGATAGGTCTTGCTTCGGTAATTGACTAGCTAAAGCCCTAGTTCTCCAGGCATGCCACGCCGCTGCACCAGTAGCGCCCGCAGCATTAGGCGTCCGTTCAGAAAGGGCCGCCCAATATAACTCCGTCTGCAATTTTATTTCGATATTAATCACAAGAACGATGACATGTGTATGGACAAAGATATTTCTGTTATCATCCAAACATTTAGTACATTTCTTTAAACCAAATTACCTCTCTCGAAACTTTAAAATAATTAAATAATCATAAAACATTCATTTTTGAAACATTTTTTCAAGTGAAACTTTTTAGCGACGTACGTTCATTGACCTCTAATAACGCTCCACAAAAAAAACATTGAATGTTATCGCCGAATTTCATACTGCGTTTTTCGTGATTCTTGTTTTGGCGACCGGGCATATAAATAGTAAATATATCTCAACTCAAAGTCAAACTTCTTTTCTGTTATATTTTACGAAACATGATGAGATAAATTAGTTTTACTTCTTATGTGTGTACTCTATTACGTACACATTTTTTATTTAAGTTTTGTTTTTAGACCATTATGTACACTAAATAGTCTCGACTGCATAATGCCAACAATTTCATCCCAGTCCTAAGTTTGGGTTGAACGCAGTCATTCCATGTCGTTGCAATACACATTGTTTTAAGGTGTTATTAGCTCAACATATCGAATCCCCATAGTTGCGTGAAGATATGTAAGAATCTTCAATTTTTTTAATTTTCCCATAGGTTGCTGCGTTTGGTTAATAGGAAGGCAACCTAATTTATTTAATATTTTGGTTTAGAGTAGAGGAAGAGTAATAAAGTATGTTGGTATCCTCTCTGGGGTTTAAGCGTTGGGGAGGAATATGTGGACATGGAGCCCGATTAAAAGTAAGCTTAAAAAGTTAAGTATCTTCACGCCCGTATCCCCGAAGGGGTAGGCAGAGGCACAACCAGGGCACCCACGACAAGCCGAAGATAGTAAATCCCACAATGTGATAGGTGGCAAGCCTATCGCCAACCGGGCACATATCCTATCCCGAGCAACATTTTTTTTTATTAGAAAATCGGAAAAACCGAATTTTCTTTATGTTACCCGACCTGGGATTCGAACCCGGGACCTCATGCAGTCAAGTCCAACAACTAAACCGCTAGACCACAGAGGCGATTAAATCCTACTTTATCCAGAGGCCTCTACATGTTGGGCCCGCTCGCGTTCAACACGTATGCTTGAGGTTATCTATTAAACTTCATGAAACAATTTATTCAACCACACTTGTTAGGGATAGGGCTATTATAGCCCTGACGATTCTTGTATAA
Source organism: Calephelis nemesis (assembly GCA_002245505.1). NCBI lineage: Eukaryota > Metazoa > Arthropoda > Insecta > Lepidoptera > Riodinidae > Calephelis > Calephelis nemesis. Next base: position 15,310 of record NJDD01008888.1, read on the forward strand.
CGAAACCGGTTAGCTAAACTATAAAAATAAAAAAATACATTGTGGAAAGTACAAGTGTTGTGAATAAATTGTTTCAAGAATGGAATTCCACCAAGCACCGACGATAAGAAGTATAGATACTACAAAACTTCACCTTTTCTCGATTTTTAAATTCTTGATGGAAGGCTCATGTTAAAGTAATCGTCTTGACTGGTATCACCATGACTGCTCTACTATTCCAGCTGCCATAACATCAGTGCTCTCTATTCTTATGTTACAATTTTATAGAACGGGAGTCAAACGAGCAAGTGGTACACCTGATGGAAATCTTACCTACGAACAGCTGTAACATCAGGGGTTTCACATTTTCGTTGCCGTCATTTTGAAAAGGATAAAGCTCTTTGCTTGAAGACCTCCAAGTAGTAGGTAAAGTTACTGAAACTACCACCAGTAATTGATCCCACAATGATGTGGTGCTAAGCAGAAGGTGCCAATGGAATTGCACAGTAGATGAAAGTCTTGCCTCAAGATGGCAGAAGTGAAAACGTCCGTCACACACGTGCGGAACAATACGGCCCGGAAAAATCGGAACCAATTTCGAACGCGGCAGATGCAAACAGATCATTGGACTTCCTACACTTGAGTAATTTTATATTGCCTGGGTGGTCTAGCGGTCCAGGTGTTGGACTTGACTTCATGAGATCCCATGTTCGATTCCTGAAATGTGATTTTTCAAATTTCCTAATAAAAAAAATGTTGTATGGATATGTGCCCGGTTGGCGATTGGCTTACCACTGACCACATTATGGGACTTACTGTCTTCGGCTAGTCGTAGGTGCCACAACCTGGGCAATTGCCACAACTTCTGCTTACGTCTATGGGGATATGGGCTGGAAGATACTCCAGTAGTTTTCAGTATAAAATTTGTAAGGATTTCCTTGGACGAAATAAAGTAACGGTGGCGGATCTAAGAGTTTTGACGTGATGTTAGTCAAAGGAAAACTTTTGTAAGAGGTACATCACATTCAGCCACATTGGTAACGCACCATTAGTCTTTCTCGTCGCCTATAGAAGTCACATATATATCAGAAATTTCGTCTGCTTGTTCACCTCTTTGCTTATCAACACAGAACACTGTACGTATACATACTTGTTTGGCTGTGAGACCAGGCGGACTATTATCATAAGTAGAGTGTCTGGTCTCCCGTAGGCCAAGACGGTCTCGCACAGAGCCCAGCTCCTCATGGTACACGGAATGCTTCAGTCGGTCGCATCCACAGGATTTACATGTTTTCCTGAAACAACGAAAACAAGAAATTTGTTAAAAGACCGAAATATGTAAATGTGGAATACATAAAGACAGAAATTATTATTACAGATCCTTTTAATTTTGTGTACAAAACTGTAACAAAAATACAAGCCAAAGATGGGTTTATGATTCGGGCTACTAAGATGAATAGAACACTACAATATCTATAAAGCGAATTGAAATATACGAAATCATATTATTAATATTATTTTTTATGACATTTGGGAACAAACAAGCAGACGGATTTCCTGATGACAAGAAATTCACTCCGCTAAATGTGATAATGGTGCGTTACCAACCTGAGGCCGGGATGTTAGGCCTCGAGCAAACTCCGAACTGGAACACGTCAAAGGCAATCGAGGCATGAATAGGTAAGGCGGTGTTGCCAATGCGGGCGAGTCGCTGCGAAACTCTACA
>NJDD01008888.1:17042-99094 GCA_002245505.1 Calephelis nemesis
GATAAAACGGTGTTAGTGACGGTAAGCCTATGTTCGCCTATTATGAGCTTCCTGGCAGGAAGGCAGGTAGTATATTCTGCAACCCATAAGACCACCATAAGGAATTAATAAATACTAGTGGTCGCCCATTGGTCATCAATATATTTGTTAGTGTGTCTCATGCATGGTAGTGTGGGTAATGTTTTGTTTATTGATTTAATGTACTTTTTACGCATTACTATTGAAAAATATTACCGTCCTGCACTTCTCCTACACATATACTATAAGTGTGCCAAATTTTATGCTCCTGCGTCCGCACAATTTTCGTAAAAAGGAGTCCAAAGTTTTGGCATCACGTATTTATATATAGATCATAAATGCGAAACTCTTTCTGTTCCACGGATGAAGTGCTAAACGGACTTTTTGAAATTCTGAAAGTATGTCTGTCAGTCTATTAAGCTTTCACGGTTAACTATTGCATCGATCCTGATGAAGTTTGATATGCTTATAAAGCTAAAAGACCCAAGTCAAACATATATACTACTTATTTACAAAAATGAACCCCCAAAAGACTAAATAAGGGATGAAAATTTGTACAAAAATCCTGTTGAAATTAATCAAAGATGTCTTAATTGTCTATCGCGAAAACCATTTTTACCGCCATACTACTACACACTTTTATTATAAATACGAAAATATGTCTGTCTGCTACTCTTACAGGCTAAACAAAACCAAAAAGGAATTTTTTGAAATTTTTTAATTACTACGCACATAGTTTAAGACCCGATGACAATATTTTGATTATAAAAAAGTTTTTGAATTTGCCCTTTTAAAAACAAGAGCATGTTCTATCCTCACCTCATCATAATTTTTAGATCAGCACATGCGGTTTTCCACATTTCGTAACTTATTTTGATCATATTTGCAATATTCGAAAAGGAAGGGTAGGATAATTAAAGACTAATCTTTTATTGATGAACTAGCTAAACCGGCAGGCTTTGTTCTGCTATGTTTTTTAATGTGATTTTAGTAAAGTGGGGTGAGTCACCCTTATCACTTAGGGGTATGAAAAAAAGATAGCAGCCGATTCTGAGACCTAGTGAATATGCATTAAAAGTTTGGGGATAATCGGTAAAGCTATTCCGGAGAAATGAGGTAACTAACATCGTGACACGGGAATTTTTATAAGTATATGGGATTATAATTGGGTTTTCGGCGCCATCAAGAAAAAAGATGGTCGAAGTTTTTTTTATAATTATTGAATTTCGTGTTTATATTGAGTGAAATTACCTGGTCAATTTTGGTGGCATTTTGTACAGTTTTGTTCAGTGAAAGTGCACGAATGAAATAATCATTAAGAAATTAGCGTATCATGTATACCTCGTTGCTGCCAAATCTCACTACATGAGCTTGGAGTAATGAGGCCACCGCTTTATCCAAGACCCTGACATGACTTATTGACGACTAATGACAAATTACAATTGAACCCCGATTTTGGTAAATTTGATGCAAATTTCTATTTGACTAACAGCACAAAATACTAACGCGAATGCCAAATCCTAAGGAAAAAAAGATAAGTATTATAATTTTAAAGGTGTAATAATGTACGAGTGAAGCCGCGATCGTATTCCAGTTTACTATAAAAAAAGAACTACAATAAGCTGTATAAATATAGTGTACAAATCCACAACCGTATTAAGATCATGTCTGGACGAGGAGCTCGCTTTGGTATTTTTAGAAAATGCATGCAAATGGATATGGGCTGGTTACAGTCTATTAATATCGGTGCACTTCGCTGGCCGAGATGCCATCGTTTAGAAAACATCTGTCAGTACATTCTAACCTGGAACTTGAGACAACTTTACTAGCTTTTACCAGCGGCTTCGCTCGTGTTTATGTTATGTCATTAAATTAAAATCGCCTTTGTGGTGTAGCGGTCCGGCGCCGGACTTGATTTCTTGAGGTCCCGGGTTCGAATCCCGGGTCGGGCAAAAAAAAGAAAAATTTGGTTTTTCCAATTTTCTAATGAAAAAAAAATGTTGCTCGGGATTGAGAATGTGCCCGGTTGGTGATAGGCTTTCTACCTATCACATTGTGGGACTTAGTGTCTTCGGCTAGTCGTGGGTGCCTTGGTTGTGCCTCTGCCTACCTCTTCGGAGATATGGGCGTGAAGATACTTTTTTTTGTCTTTATTACAATGTGATACAGACTTTAATGTCAACTGCCTTTTACTACTACTTTAGTCCATGATTATTAATAAGACTGTTTGAGAATAATAAATGTTATTAACGTAATCATGTATTAGGAACGTCAAAAGTTGATAGAATCTTATGCTATGTACAGATAGGTACAAAAGCTCTAAACATCTTTAGGATATATAATTTTTACTTTTTATCACTGCATTTCCATATATTCATTATAATTATAAAATATAGCTGTTTGTTCGTGACTTTGTCAGCGTCGAATAGTTAAGATTTTTATATAAAGTTTCATACTCTACGATATTCCATTGAGGGTAGATTTTAAACAAAATAGCCTATGTTTGAACTCTGATCTTTAAACATATATGCATTAAAATTAAATCCAAATCGTTTTCAGCGGTTTGGCTACGAAAGAGCAAAAGACAGTTTTTCGCATTTATAATATGTGTGGAGTATGAAATTATGGGCACATACTTGTGGTCGGCCTCATACATAAACGTTCGGCCAGTTTTTATGAATTATTTAATGTGTTTTTGGTATATGAGAATAGGTCGCAACGTATAATTTGAACCGCTGAGTGATATTATGTGTTTGAATAGTGTTTGCGGTTCCGATAGTTACTAGCGTATTATAGATTTGGATAGGCGATGAAAATCTTTTTTAATTGCCAAGCTTGGCATGATGTATTAACAATCTCGATTTAGTTTACTGTTGTCATATTAACATGTAAGAAACACTACAGATCTATTTTCAATTGAAATAGCTATTATTTACTTCTTAAACTGATTTATAAACATAAATACATGTCTTAGATTCTAAACAAAATTAGTTGGATCCCGCTTTTTAAATCTTGTCGAGGTCTTCCAATAAAACAAATCTTGCTTTTATCTTCAAATATATTTCCTGATTCGAAATTATACGACGACTGTGGACCAAAACTATTTATAAAGTTTTTCAGTCGACATCTATACTTCTTTTAGCGGTCAACATGACATTCAAGCAGATATTCAGATAATTAAATTAACAATATCAGTACCGGCAATTACTTGATGACAAAAATAAATAGTTTTAATAATAGGTAAAATAAACACTTGATTAATAAATACAATCTAATGTAGAAGTAAGACAACATGATGTAATTTAGTATAATAAGTAATACACTCGAAATATTCATGATTGCCAACATGAAATAACTATGTATAATAAGTAATACACTCGATATTGCCAACAATCCTTTTCCCTATTTGAAACCATAACCACAAATACGTACTATGCAGTTGGGGACCCTACGCATCACCTTAATTTAACATTTTTCAAGTTGTCCTCTTTATTTCTACGTTCACTTATCCTTGCCTATTATTTGTCAAGGACTACCAAAGTTATTTTTTATACTAACGGCACGTTATAATGAATGGTTTGACACATTACAATACTAATGTGAACGTCAAATTTATCATCAAAAAATATGACCAATTATGAGACAAGTTTAAAGTTTTTATATTTATAACTAGTATGACAAATAATAGTTCTTTGAAAAGTATTTATAAAACGAAAATATCAATGTTTACTTAAGTAACACAAACGTTAAAACGGCCATCATAACGTGTCGCTAGTACAATTAGTTAAGGGGCCATTTACGCTAAAATACGTCAGCAGTTTACTGTTTTTTTCATACAAAGCAATCATGGATCTTGGTGAATACACAAGATTAACATGAATATGCTTTATAAGACTAGTGTTTCCAAAACACGATTCATTTCACTTTGCTCGATAGAAAAAAATCAAAAAGTTAACCCTTTTTTGAAATCAAAACCCCACTGTCTACTTCAATTGTGAAAATATCGACGCCAGATTTAACATAAACATAGATAAGTACAATACCTAAATGATAAGTGTTTCAGTTTTTATACTTTTTTTCAAATTACTTTTATAGTGTCAAAAATAGTGATTTGCAATCGCAATATTTCATAGTAAACATGGAACGAGGGAGTGCGGTGATTGGCTCTTCTGGCTGACTGAGTATGGGGCCTTAAGGTGACCGTCAATAAAAAGTGCAAATTGTTACAAAAGTGTTATTTATTTGAAGACTTTGGAGTTTTGTCCACGACTGTCCACGTTTTATGCAGACGGGAGTAGGAAATCGTCAGACATGATTGAATAAGTAGTTACGATAGATGATTCTTCTGAGAGGTATGTCGTATGTATAGCAGTATTAAGACTTGTCCTGGTTCAGATATGGCTCTTTGACTAAAGATAAATAGCCAAGTGACAATCTTCGTCTAACTAGACAATTTAAACACAGCAAAACTGCTATAAACTTATTTATTTAAATATTATGCCGCTTAAGTACACAAATAGTTGAGTATTTACCTCGCTTTGTATTACATAATTAGATCCAGACTTGGTAGCAATGAAGCCATTGGAATTACAATTTTTGAAATAATTTTATATTTTTTAGTTTGGTACACAAATGACAGAGAAATCGATATAAAAAAATAGCTGAGCTGACACACATTGTCCTTTCCTAGAAGTCTATAATTTGTCAGCGTTAAAATTGACGTATCCCAGGCGGATACATCTATACAATATGGATGTACACACAGTATTATGATCCAGTCTGAAGGATAGTGTAGGAAGAAGGGACTCGGACCTAGCACCTCGGAGACAGGATAGACCTATTAAATATACATTACATTATTATATATTACACAGTTATATATTATTACCATTAGGGGAGCCTCGTACTTGTTCAATATTTTCTGTTTTCTATCGCCTCTGTGGTCTAGCGGTTCAGTTGTTGGACTTGACTGCATGAGGTCCCGGGTTCGAATCCCGGGTCGGGCAGCAAAAAGAAAATTGGGTTTTTCTAATTTTCTAATGAAAAAAAATGTGGCTCGGGATTGAGAATGTGCCCGGTTGGCGATAGGCTTTCTACCTATTACATTGTGGAACTTAGTGTCTTCGGCTAGTCGTGGGTGCCTTGGTTGAGCCTCTGCCCACCTTTCGGGGATATGGACGGCAACTGATTTTGGTGCAACTTTTTTTTAAAAGAAATTGAAGAGGGATGTTTATATGTACATTTCATAACAGTTCGAAGCCGGATCAGGCCGCTAGTAAAAAATAAAGAACAAATCTACATGATATACTGTAGGTATGTACATATATTGTACACAATGCCGTACATTTTAGCCGACGACAAGACGACTTTTTGTTATCAGAAGAGCTGTTGGGCGTTTCCTTTAAAAAAAATTAAAAAAATCTAGTTGCCGTTTAAAGAAGTACAGAAATAAAGCACATATATAAAAAGTATGCGTCAACGCATACATTGTACCGTTTCCGTTTATAGTTTTTTTATCAGCTACTTCCTGTATTTCAGTAGTCAAAACTTGCAGCATCAGACGACAATGATAATTCGAACCTTATCACAGCTAGCTGTATACAATACTATTTATATGTATAAATTAAAAAAAGTAAATCTCCTCTGTGGTCAAGTCGTACGGTGTCAAAGGTTTATAAGTTTGATTCCCGCGTCCAGCAACAAAAAAATGGCTTTAGATTTAGATTAGTGCCCGATTGGCGATAGACAGGTTTTACAGCTATAAAATAAGTAAACATAAAATTCATTTTTTTTTTAGGTTACATAGACCTATAAAAATATTTTATTGAATCAGGCGTTACTTTGCGGAAATCCATTATAACAGATGTAAAATATTAATTAAATTTTCATATATGAAAATAAGAAACACATAATGTAATGACATGCCGTAAATAAATAATTAATTAATAATTGATTTATAATTAATATAATAATACGATAGCTGATTTTAAAAAATGTCAAATAATTAATACAATGTCAAAATAATTTAAATAAAATTATGGCCTGGTATATCTATTTATTACTTTTATTTATCTTCTTCGGAGGTGAACATACTTTTTTTTTAATATTTACTGTAAAATCAAAGCGAATTCAGTAAAAATGAAGTCAGTATTTTCACAATCAGATATTTAAATATGTAAGTTGCATATTATATTTATGTGTCGTATTTAAGATATTTATGCTATGTTACGGCACAATAAAATTAAACTAAAACAAAACTATCACATATATTTTCCCCGTGTTGGTCCGGGCTCCTTTGCAGAATAGACCATCTGCCTTTCTTGCCAGGCAGCTCGTAAAAGGCGAGCTTAGGCTTATCATCACTAACACCGTGACATCTGACTAGGTGGTAGAGTTTCGCAGTGACTCGCCCGGATTGGTACCACCGCCTTACCTATTCCTGCCGCCATAACGTCATGACGTGTTCCGGTTCGGAGGGTAAGGTAGCCGGTAAACTTACTTTTGCTCGAGGCCTAACATCCTGACCTCAGGTTGGCAACGCACCATTGCCATCTTTGGCGTCTCTAGGCGGCGTGAATTTCTTACCATCAGGAAATCCGTCTGCTTGTATGCCTTCCTATAATATAAAAAAAAATATATATTTTTAGATATGATACGTCATATGAGTCATAAATAATAATAGTAAATATTTTACACGGTATTTACTAGTGATGTACAAATTTCGATATCGTTAATATTTATTATCAAAAAGTATTTACCATGTATGGTTTAAGTAATCGTTGATCCAATTTATATGATTTGAAATTATATTATAATTCATACTAATGTTAGATTAATATTATTTATTAATAATATTAATTAGTTAAATTAATACATACAGCCTTGGACACAACACTATGTACTTGATTCTTGTTTTATAACCATAATGATTGAAATGTAATTATTTTACCAATTTAAAAAAAAGTATCTTCACGCTCATATCCCCGAAGAGAAAGGCAGAGGCACAACCAGGGCACCCACGACTAGCCGAAGACATTAAGTCCCAAAATGAGTTAGGTGGCAAGCCTATCGCTAACCGAGTACGTATTCAACCAATCCCGAACAACATTTTTTTATGAGAAAATTCGAAAAAAATAAATTTTCTTTTTGTTGCCCGACCCGGGAATCGAACCCGAGACCTTATGCAGTCAATTCCAACACCTGGATCGCTACACCACAGAGGCGACCAATTTTTTTAAGTTACCTATAATATAACCAACGAGCAAGTAGCCTCCAGTTTGTAAAAGACAGCCGTGGCCGGGGGGTAGCATAGATGTTATAGTTGTTGTATGTAATGTCAAATCTAAAAAACCTAATTCTGTAACCATATGGGGAAAATTGGCACATACCGACGCGAAAATGGTAACATTATCTCTTGCCGCTATAACATTAGTGATCGTCATTATCGTTATTTGACAAAAAGAGACAGAGACAAGTTTGTTAAGCTGATTTCCGCAAGAGTAATAACTATTTAGCTTCCTAATGGCTATGGAGCATCTTCGATAATCTGAACACTATTTAAATTCATACATATTTATCGATAAGGATACGATTCCACACCACTAATATATTTGTCGGTAAAGTAAAAAAATATATAATGGGCACTAGAACGGTAACACTTTAAACTCTAATCTAATGATAAGCCTTGTCAGAATTATGACATCATCTGGTTCTCCAAATACCTAATATTGACAATGGCAAATCGTGAAGGTAATACCACTGGTAAACCCTACTGACCAAATGTATTTTTTTTGATAATCGAGTATATAAAAAAAGAAAAAAAAATGTATCTTCACGCCCATATCCCCGAAGAGGTAAGCAGAGGCACAACCAGGCACCCACGGCTAGCCGAAGACACTAAATCCCACAATGTGATAGGTGGCACGCCTATCGCCAACCGGACACATATGCAATCCTGAGCAACGTTTTTTAGTAAAAAATTGGAAAACCCAATTTTCTTTTGTTGCCCGACCCGGGACTCGAACCCGGGACCTCAGGCAGTCAAGTCCAACAACTCAACCGCTAGACCACAGAGGCGATTATATAATTTGCAAATTATTAAAACACACATACACGTCACGTTGTCACACGTCACGACGTACAAATACGTCACGCTAGAAAAGAAAACATTGTGCCTACACCACGTACCTAATTAACGACATAGAACATCTCACCTATGATTTATTTTGTTATTGCCTAAAATCACGTAAATTTAACGCGTTACTAGACGCATAACTTCAAAAATGCGAAACCTTCATATTAGGCGTCCCAAAGACGTGTGTCTAACAAAACTGTAAATTGTACGTGTATATGAAAGGCAAATCTATTCATAATATATCATTGGAATGAAGCTAGTAACATATTTTAACACATGCAAAACAGTAAACAAATTTTAGTGCATTTCACAAAATTACAAGAGTATTTAGAGCTATTCAGTCTCCAAACAAGTAACATACATCATGAACATAAAACAGAAGTACGTGTGTTTATATTTCTGGAATATGACTGCAAAGAACACTCGCAATGTTACACTCTCAACTAAAAGGATCTAAGGTTACGAAACATATATTTTTTATAGCTTTAGACTAATAAAATAGCTCCAATGGTTACTCTATGCAAACGCAGTTTTATGACGGTTTTTAAAGTTTACAATTTCTTTTTGGGTGCTACTGAATCTCATTTCTGTCTGTGTCTGATTTAGATATCCCGGTTATTCGCCCGTATTTTTCAGTTTCATCAATACATCTGATACAAGTTACAAGATTTTTTATGGCCTCTGTAGTTTAGCTGTCCGGTGTTGTATTTGATATCAAGAAGTCCTAGGGTTAATATTCAGGTCGGGCAGCAATAAAAATGTTATTTTTTTTCAACATTTTAAAAGAAGCAACGTAGTCCCGGAATTGGATATGTGCCCGGTTAGCGATAGGCTTGCCACCTACTACACGTGGGCACCCTTTTGTGCATCTTCGATGAATATGTGCACGACGATACTTTTATATTTTTTGGTTCAGTATCACATGAACGCCAAAATTAGTTAACACACATAAAGCATTTTCACACAAATGCTTAAAGTGTGCTAACTTATAACTCATAACTTTTACCAAATGTTTTTACTTTATGAAATACCTACACAAAAGTAAAGAATAAGTAATCGTACTAAGTACAGACCACAAAGTAAGCGATATTTTGTTCCCTAATCCATCAATAGCAGGAGTCACACCTGTAACCTTGGCAGACAAAATCCTTTTATGTTATTGGGAATCGGGGTAATGTTTAAACATAACGCAGTGATATCATTCAATAAGTAAAAGAGCGGCGCGCCTTATCTTTAGGGTTGTCACAATTTTTAAAAGTTTAGGGAAAGTTGTTATGAAATTTAAGTTACGCAAAATTTGTGTTCTTTTCCGTTAAGTTAAATTAATGTATCTAAGTAACAAATCTTTAACTTCATTTTTTTTGTTTAAAAAAATCAATATTTCTAGCGGTTTTAATAACGTACACTTGATACATCCTGTTTTTTTACTTGCGATGGAATAAGAGGGGTGTTATAAGTATGCAATGTTTGTGTGTGTGTGTGTCTGCCTGCGAATGCGGATTTTTTCGTGTGAAAGCTGACGTGATCGAGCTGGTTCTTAGCTACCTACATCAAATGTCAGTTTTATGGAAGGCTATTAAGCATTTTTAATTTTAGTATTTTATTGGAAGTAATACATGTAATATGAATATATGCATAATAAAGTTTACATACAACTTAAATTGCTACGTATGCAATATAGACATAAAAATAATTTTATGAATGTAAGATGTTATGCAAATAGGATATCACATTAAAATAAATTATTGAACACATATTTAGGTGAACATTTTGTTATAAGCAATTTAAAAAATCATAATTACTTAAATATGCTATTTATATTTTACCCCAGAACCCCAAGCATATGTGTACTGTCTGGTAGTCATGTGACAGCCCTACTTATCTTCGACCTTAACCATGACGCTCGCTAAGTAATGGCTTCAGACTGATCTTGTTGCTATATTTAGGAAGCCATCCAGCATTAACCTTCAATTGGTTTAAATCAAGACTAATCTAATCTAGAAGACACTTTTTACTATTCAGTTTTAAATCTTGAAATGATGATATTATAATACAATTATATATTAGTATGTGATATCAAAACTTTGAACCCCTTTTCACGAAAATTGCGTGGACGCAGGAGCATATAAGTTGGCACACTTATAGTTTATGTGTAGGAGAAGTGCAGGACGCTAATATTTTTTAATAATAATGCTTATAAAGTACATTAAATCAATAAATAAAACATTACTCACACTACTATGCATTTGACACACACAAACATATATATATTAATATAACGATAAAATATCACAGATGGCGCACTAAAAAGTTTGGAAACAAAGTAGTTGGTCTTGAGAAATGAAGATCGCGTTCTTATCAACAAGATATTATAATTTATTATGTTCGAATTTCGACCAATGGGCGACCACTAGTTTAACGGCCAATGTTAATAATATTTCTCTAAAGATGGATTTCAAGCAATCTAGAAAGAAAGAAAGAAAGAAAGAAAGAAAAAATATTTATTTGCGGAATCTGCGTGTTGAAGTTGTTACAAAATTATTTAAGCTTTCCAACATATTCTACCACATTGTGGTGTGCAAATAATTTAATATTTTTATAAGTATAAAATAACTAACTATATACACAATGTTTTAATATTCATACGAACAAATAGTTTTATTCTTATTATAAATTGAGTTATAACATACAAATAATTTTAAAATGATAATAAATTTAGCCCTGTCTACCGTAAACTAGATAGCTGCTTATCCGCCGGCCTATCCTATACCTAATTGCCATATTCATCCTATCCACAGATATGTTATTGGCAAGCGATATCATTAAAATGGATCAAAATATCAATCTTGGACAGCAAGTTTTGGATTAGGATTGATTATTAATATTGGCCGTAAGTGAATCTGCTAAACAACACTCAAAGACATTCAACTAAATATGACAAATATGATACTAAATAAGAAACTGAAGATATAAAGGATACTCAGTAAAATATTGGTGCTTAATTAAGAAGCCATCATGAGTTAACCTTTAATTAGTTTTGATTAAGACTATTTAAGATGTCAGTGTATAATCAGATCTAGACAAGATCAGAATCGATTTTGAATTTTGATTTTTTTTTTAAAATAGAACCTCATATTACTAATATGATACTAGTATGTTTTGTTTTCGGTCTATTGTACCTAATATTAATGTGAAAACCAAATTAGATACCCAATTGAATTTTTTAGTTGCACTTTAAAACACAAAAATAAAATTATAATAATACGAGCATTTTTCCAACCATTAAAAACTATTAAACTATTGTCACATGTCAAATTCAAAATATGTTCTCTGCTCCTTTTGCTCTTATTGTGATAATGTAATTTTACCTTTTGTCTTCTTTTTATTATATACTAATTGTCCTAACTTTGCACAAGCGAACAACTTTCTAATTTTTCCTAGAAATAATGTAGCCTATATTTATCAGGGATTATGTCGGATTCTCATACGTAGGTCAAACTATAAGTAACATAAAAAAACAACTTGTTATGACCATACTAGTATGTTTATTCCTTTTCAAAATAATCTCCTCTACATTTTAAACACTTTTTCATGCGATCGAACCATTTTTTAAAACAGGAGGTCCACCGATCTGAAGTCATGTTTTCTACGTGCTGATTGAAAGCCGTCACTGCCTCTTCAGAGTTGGTAAAAGTAAAACCTCTCATCAAATCTTTGATTTTGGGGAAAATACAGAAATCACAGGGTGCTAGGTCGGAGTTATGCGCAGGATGAGTGATGAGATGAACTTTTTCAGAAGCTAAAATGACTTTGTCTTGTTGGCCGTGTGTGAAGAAGCGTTATCATGGCGTATGCGGATTATAGGAGAATGCGGATTTTGGGTCATCTTTCGTGATCTTTTTCTAACACCTTGGGTAAACAAATGGTAGAATACCTCTCGGCATTAACACTTTTTTGATACACTCAATTGTACAGATGGGACCCGTAGCTGAGAAAAAAAAGCGATCATTTTTTTACCAACGTTTCTCGCCTGTCTCACTTTTGTTGACCTGTTCTCATTTTCAAACACCCATTCACAAGATTGCTGTTTTTTTTTCCGGGTTCAAAACAATAAATTCACGTTTCATCTCCTGTGACAACGTCATAAACAGCATTAGAATTATATTATATTATTTATTTATTATTAGTATCGATAGTAAACATGACATACCAATAGCAACGCTACCTCCAGGGTCCAATTGTATTTTTAAATCATTCAGGAAAGCATTGAAATGCCCACATAAAATTTCAAACCAATCAGTTTAGCCGTTTAGAAGTATATTTAGTAATAGACAAGTCTGAAAGCACACAATTTACTAACCGTTGTCCCGTGGGAATGGAGTATTTTCCCGTTGTGGAAAGTAGATTATGTTCATAAGGGATAATGACAACTTCTGATAGTATTTTTTTTTCAAATCAGTCTAGTAATGTCGGTACCTATTCGACATAAATAAAACAACCAAATCTTTTTTTGCCTGCTATGTATGTATCTGATAACAAGAGGCAGTATGGTCCAAAGGTTTTGAATCAAGAAATTAAAGATTAAGAAATGAAAAAAAAATAAGCAAAGGCACATTTATTCTAATAAGCCTGGCTGCTTGCATGATTTCGGATAAGTTTCTAGATGGAGAAGTTATCATTTAGTTAAACTTCTAATTATGTCTTTCCACCTATGTTAAAAGCTGACAGACATGAATATTTAACCCAGGAAGATGTACAACACATAATCCTTATATAAAGTCTTATGGCTAACTCTGAGTTAATTTTTTTAACCCAGAAACGTCCAAACTGAATACATAATCCATTCAAACGTGCTTATTCATTCTCCACGACTTTTACAAACATGCGAAACTATGTTTAGATTACTGGATGTATCCCACGGCATTTGTTAAACGCCTAATTGGTATGCGAGTTGACATGCGCCGGCGCCATCTGTGGGGTCAACGCCTGTATGTACGTGTTTACGAACCATTTCTCTTAATCCTTGCCATACACATCAACAACGTATGTCATCACGATATTACTGCACGCGATAAAAGTTTTTATATCTCGAGCATAAAGGCTAAAATGTCGTAAATCAATTTCATATGTTGTTGTACATGTAAAAGATCTTATCTGAAATCTTTGTAGAATGTAATTGATGGAATTAATATGCTTGACAAGTAGTTTGGACAGTTTACCGTGACAATGTAAGATTAATCCGTACGCTTTGAAGTTATCTTATGTGTGACGAGCTGCGATAATTACAAACCTTTCATATTACACGACAAGAATATTTTATATTAGCTGGTCTGGCTAGTTGCCCGCGTGGTCCCACAGGAACTTTAGTTCGGGATAAGAACTGTCCTATGTGTTAATCCAAGTTACCCTCTATGTTTGTACCAAATTTCATGAAAATCGGTTCAGCAGTTTTTGCATAAAGGAGTAACAAACAGACAAACTTTCGTATTTATAATAGGTATTAACAGGGTGGGTACCCAGGTAATTGCTAAACTTCACTTTGATACGAGTTATTTATGTTCAGATATCAAGTGTGGATCAGTCCACACTTGACACACCAGTAAGGATGTATTCTTTGCAAGCATGTATTCTTTTTTAGCAAAATGCAGCTTATTGCACCATAGATGTTGTAGGTGAGTTCGTTGTTCTGTGGCCGGGATGTTAGGTTAGTTGTACAAGTGGGATTCCACATTGTGGGACTAAGTAGGTTCCAATTTCGAACTGCTATTTGTTATGCTTTTTATACTTTTTGTGTAAGTTAAAATTAGGTATTTTTTCCTAGTTTATAATGTTACTATTAGTATTGAGAGAAGACGCCCTCTAAGTTTCTTTAACCGGATATTTCCAGTGTGCAATAAATATCTTATCTTCACGCCAAGTCCCTTGAGTAGTAGACAGAACAAAACAGAACACAAGTGTGACTAACCTGCCAGACCTGTCTAGCTTCCTATATATCCGATACTCTTTTCATTTACACAAACTGGTTTCGAGTACTCTTAACACCCATGTCAACCTAGGTCTCCCCGAGTGTCTCCGATCATCCATGTTTGCATTGTGTCTGCTTTGTAAATTTTTCATCGTCCATTTTCTACCTGACCAAACCAAAAGAGCATGCCTTTCTAATTTTTACATCAACACTTTTAAACTTAAATCGTATAGTATATTGACACGTATTAAAGAGCATATCAGCGCAAATAAGAAAAATGACCCTCAGAAGTCTGCTATTGCTGAACATCTTTTAGATTCGTCCACTAACCATTGGATAGAACTACATAAACCACAAATAGTTTCTACAGAATCCCACTACATTCCTCGCCTAGTACGTAAAGTTATTGAAATTCGAAACACACCCAATAATTTCGATAGGGAAGACGGTTTTAAGTTGGCCCAGGCATGGGATCCAATTGTTGGTCGGTGTCGGACTAAAAATACAAAAACTGCCGTAAAGTGTAGGAACATAGTTAGTGTCGTGTGTCGCGATATAGTGCCCAGAAATGATTGTGATAAGGACGTTCAAAAAAGAAGAATTAGACGGAGGGTTGACAGGCTCATCTGTCAGTAGATCCTCATGTCAAAAGTTACAGCTCGCTGCCGCAGTCCCGTCGTGACCACGGCCTATGCAACTAGGCCGAAATATCGACAAATAAAATAAAAGGAGATCGTGAGTATCCCGTATAAATAATTAAAAATGTCAACACTTTTATCAAACTCACTCTCTCTCCCTGATCTTTTTGTTGCTAGCTAAACTTTAATTCATGTCTGCCCATTTAAGCCATATTACATTTTTCCACTACACCCTCTTTCTCTCTCTCTGATCTCACTGTTGCTAGCTAAGCTTAAAATCAAGTAACATATTATTAAATCTCCATTCACATGATTTTCCGTCAAAATATTTAATGAGCTTCAACACAGCCCATTTAATTCACATTGCATTTTCCACTCCACCATTTCTCTCTGATCTTACTGTTACTAGCTACTTATTTAGTCAGTCATTAGTCAAGTGGCTAACGTACACGCCTTTTCCACTACCTAGTCCCCCTCTCTCTCTAATCTCACTGTTGCTAGCTACTAATTTAAAAGCCTTAAATCTATTACTAAATCTCCATTCAAATTATTTCCCGTCAAAATATTTAATGATCTTTAACACAACCCATTTAAGCCATATTATAGGTATGTTATGTTCAGCTAGCAGTCATGCGCTCACCACGTCACCACATTCATCTATTTAATGCATTCTGACGGTAACTTTGTTCTATATTCTGTTTTGTTACTGTACCATTCGGCCTCGTAAAATGGCCGTAAAACGAATTCCACGATTCCATTGTTTTGACACTGACCTCACAATTTCCTCTATCTTGTATTATAATGAGATGGTTTATCCTTTTTATGTCTTTATCTCGTCACGCTCGGTTCTCACATGTTTGTCATTGTTGGTCAGAACTTATAATCGCTAATACCAAATGATCAGTATTAAGCATCATCCAGACGGTTGTAATCACGCCTTCTACAAAAGTGGTCTTGGTATTAAGTTTGAAACGAATCGAAATTGGTATTAAATCTAAGTTCCACACGGTTTCAAACCCATGTTTTAATCCGTGACTAAACCGGTATAGAATCTCTTAAAAGTTAAAAACTGAGATAAGTATTACGCTCGTATCCAGGCAGAGGTACAACCAAGTTACCCACGACTAGCCGAAGACACTGAACTTGCAATGTGATAGGTGGATAGCCTATCGCCAACCGGGCACATATCCAATTACGGGCAACGTTGTTTCTATCAGTAAGTTTGAAGAACACATTTTTTTGTTTCCGACCTGAGATCGAACCTGGGAACTCATGAAGTCAAGTCCAACACCGGACCACTAGACCATGGTGGCAATTATTATGACCGCCTCGTTGGTCGAGTGGCTAGCGTACTCGTACACGCCTAACTACACCGACCAACCGCGAGGCTCGGGTTCGATTCCCGACGGGAAACATCACACAAATGCCTTATTAAATTTATTCTGGTATTTATTTAAGTATTGATATGTATTAGAATCGTTGACTATCACCCATAACACAAGCATAGAACTTGCTTACTTTGGGGTTAGATTCAATTTGTGTAGCTTGTCTAGGTATATTTATTTCTATTTAAAAAGAAAATATCTTAACGGCCTATCCCAAACAAGGTCACCTACCTATTACATATTATATATTTTATATATTACTAGGTTACATACAACCAGGGCACCTATAACAGCCGAAATCACTAGGATCACAATGTGATACATAATAAACTTATTGCTAATCGGCCATCTATCATATCACGATCAGCGTTGTTTTCAATACAAAATTAAAAAAGCAAAGATTTAGAGTTGCTGAAAATGCAGAAATTTAATTACGTTTTAAGACATAAGTATAATAAAAATATACAAAAGTAAACCATGTATATAGTATCAAACTGACTCGTTTATTTTCAAGCAAGTGATGAACATAAAGAATATGATCTACCGAGTTAATGAGTAATACACGAAATGAATAAACCGGTCCAAAAAGTGGGACATGTTTATTTACTGGTCCGTTCTAGAACGAATGTCCAAATAATTCGTACCTAACGTAATATAGCACGAGTTTAACCTCTAATATAAACAAATCTTCCTATTCCTGATTCATAAACTCCTGTTCTATGGTCTTAAGGTATAAAGCCACATTTTTTTTATTTTAAATATTATCTGGACAATTTAGAAATGAATACACCGGTCAACAAAGTGGGACATGTTTGTTTACTGGTCCGTTCTAGAACGAATGTCCAAATAATTCGTACCTAACGATACATAGTGGAAGTTTACAGTTACAGTTAGTTTAGGTATATTAGCTACGTCTATTATACCTAAACAATTACTCCTCCAAAACTCCTATTCTGTAGTCTACAGTTCCGTAGGTACCAAGGATCCTCAGTAACTCAAATGGTAAGAGCATTCGTCATCTTGAGACGAAAGTTTACAAGTTGAAATTCTGTATGGAGTGAAACTTTCACTTTCTTTAAAATAAGTACAAATTAACCCAAGCACTTTGTAATTTTATTTTAGCACTTATCCTGTGCAAGTGCTAAAATAAAAATACCAAGGAATAGTTTTCCCTTTTTCAAAAACTTTTTTTAGCTAATCGCTAGAACTAAAGTACGCCAAGCTTTTACCTAGTATTATAGTCTTTATTATAATGATTATAATGTCATCTGGAGTCATCTGGAGTTGATGTCATTTCGTGGTCATCTGGAGGAGAAGGCTAAAATAGCCTCTAAACTTAGTGTGCGCAGTAAAGCGAGACAGTATTTCATGCCGACCCATCGCTTACAACTATACAAAGCGCAAATGCAGCCTCATAAGGAGTTCTGTTCTCAACTCTGGGCAGGGGCTCTACAGTACCAGCTCCTTCCGTTTGACCGCATTAAACGGAGAGCAATTCGAATTGTCAATGACCAGGCAATTACCAATACGCTTAATCCCTTGGCGCTGCGTAGAGATGTTGGGTTCTTCAATGTTTTCTACCGCGTCTATCATGGGGAATGTTCTGAGGAGTTGTTTGGTTTAATTCCAGCCGCTGATTTCCACCTTCGGACTTCGCGACAGAGTTTAAAGTATCATGCCCACCATCTTGATGCGTGGCGATCTACAACTGTGCGATTCCGAAGACATTTCTTACCTCGCACAACACCTTTGTGGAATCAGTTACCGAGGGCGGTATTCCCAAACAATTATGACTTAGGGACCTTCAAGAAAAGAGCGTATTCATTCCGACCTTTAGTCGGCAACGCATTTGTGATACTCCTGGTGTTGCGAATGCCCGTGGGCGGCGGTGATCACTTTCCATCAGGTGACCCACTTGTTCGTTTGCCTCCTCTTGTATAAAAAAAAATGTCAACTTAACATTACTTCTACCTTAGTCTGTGATTATTAATACGGCTCTGTGACATTAACACAAAGAACAAGTGACACTTCGAACCGACATCATATTTCTTTATCACCAAGTTATAGCTATATGCAATTACAATAAACAAAACAGAGACAAATTAATCGCAACATATCACGGTCCAAAGTAAACAAACATAAATCTATTGTTAAATTTACAATCGTCATTTACTACCGCCGATACACACTGGATAATGTCCGTGGAATAATAAATCTTCCATATTTATTTGTTGACGAATCGTTTAAGAATCCAGCTGAAGTCAAGGCCAATGTTGCAGTCTTTTTGACGAAGGGGCAAGTAAATTACTATACATAATATATATATATATATTATTTTCCCCGTGTTGGTCCGGGCTCCTTTGTAGAATAGACCATCTGCCTTCCTGTGCCAGGCAGCTCGTAAAAGGCGAGCATAGGCTTGCCATCACTAACACCGTGACATCTGACTAGGTGGTAGAGTTTCACAGCGACTCACCCGAATTGGTACCACCGCCTTACCCATTCCTGCCGCCATACGTCATGACGTGTTCCGGTTCGAAGGGTAAGGTAGCCGGTAAACTTACTTTTGCTCGAGGCCTAACATCCCGGCCTCAAGTTGGCAACGCACCATTACCAGCTTTGGTGTCTCTAGGCGGCGTGAATTTCTTAACATCAGGAAATCCGTCTGCTTGTTTGCCTTCCAATGTCATAAAAAAAAACAGAGGTGGGTTATGACCCTCAACTTAATTAAGGTGGGGTAAGGTAAGACCCTACCCGC
This sequence comes from Calephelis nemesis, assembly GCA_002245505.1. NCBI lineage: Eukaryota > Metazoa > Arthropoda > Insecta > Lepidoptera > Riodinidae > Calephelis > Calephelis nemesis. The sequence goes on from NJDD01008888.1 coordinate 35,941, forward strand.
CTTCCCATAGTATATTATTTTTCAATATTTTCTGTTTAGAGGGGATTTAGGTAGTTACTCAAATGCATCTGATTGATATGAGAGACACCTTATTTCATGGTTAAACATCTCTATTATGTATAAAATCTATGTTAAGGTGCTCTGGGGTACTCTATCTAATTTTTTTGGCATGCAATTATGCTCAACGTGTCATATTAAAGTGTGGTGGGTTTATGTGGCGGGTCTATCGATTTGAGTAGGACGTCAGACTCTTTTAAAAACAAGTTATTTCTCAATTCAAATAAAAGAATTTTCTTTTACGTCTTAGGTGCTCCTTGCACCGTCAAAAATATAAACGTGATCTTTTTCATTCGCCACTACCTAACTGACAGTCCTATAGGTCGCCATGACGCTGGAGTAACTATACATTTAGCAACCTGGGCTCACCTATGTACTACTTCTACTAAATTTAATTATTATAACTCTGGACAATCCAAATTATTATTGTCAGGGCCTCTAGCATAAGTCATGATAAAAAAGACCAGATTTTATATTTAATCTGGATACTGGAGGTACACTTTTTTCATAAATATCTCCTTTGTTTTTGTCAGGCGGGGAAAGCTGAAAACCAATGTTGAGGTAGACTAAGCCTCAACAAATACTGAGCTTTTTCTTGGCGGACTCATGTTACCATACTCTGTCTCTGTATCTTACTATCACTTTTAAGGCGTTAAGTTCCTTATGTTTAGAGTTAGTTCTGTCGCCTCTGTGGTCTAGCGGTTAAGTTGCTGGACTTGACTGCGTGAGGTCCCGGGTTCGAATCCCAGGTCAAGCAAAAAGAGAAAATTGGGTTTTTCCAATTTTCTATTAAAAAAATGTTGTTCGGGATAGGATATATGTGCCCGGTTGGCGATAAGCTTGCCACCTATTACATTGTGGGACTTAGTATCTTCGGCTAGTCGTGGGTGCCCTGGTTCCTCTGCCAACCTCTTCGGGAAAACGGGCGTGAAGATACTTTTAGAGTTAGTTTAGATTTTTAATTTTTTTTTATTAATGACGTGTGGTAATTTTTAATCTGTTAATAAATGTTTTCTTTCTTTCTTCCTTGTTTCGTCTGGACACAAAATCCTTTCGAAAACACACGCCACATATTCACACCTTCAAAACTGATATTACCTTGAGAAATTACCCTTGTGATGATAGATATTCCACCAGAGAGAAATTGTTATGACATATCTGTCTGAATCCGTAATGCAATTAAATTCTGTCTGTCCGAGATAACCAGTTCCAGATCTGGCAGACGGCAGCTGTGTGGATGAGTATTTATTTATACATTGCCAAACAACTTATAATAGCCGGTTCTGATGCATAACTGATCGATGTAACATGGAGGTGCAGACGAGTCGAGCGCCAAGTCAATATTAATCATACTCCTATTAATACCGATTTTGTTGGCATAATCTTAACCAAAATGAAATTTAGCTCTATCGATTGTGTTTTCTGTAATTAATTTATAAACTTTTTAGTTAAATTTAGTAAAACCTGTGATTATTATTCGTTTAGTAATAAATTACAATTTTAGTTTTAAAATAGAAAAATGTTTTAACAATCAATTTATTTTTTATTTTAGACTATTGTGTTCCACAAAAGGGTTAGGTAGCCGGGGGATATGCATAACAGTTTTTAACAGCCTTATGCGCATGTCTTATTAGTTCCAGTCTATATTTATACCATTTTATTAATAAACATGGAGTAAAGTACTCTAAGGTTCAATCTGGTATTACAGTCTTTATTACAAAGTGATATAGACTAAAACATCAACTTAATTTAACTCTTTTGTTAGTCCATGTTAATTATGTTTATGTTTATTTATTTGCCTTCAGTAGTGTACATATAAGATCTTACATTCTATACATAGTGCTTACTACTATACCAATGATTGGCATGCAAATATAATACAATTATTTTAAAAGACGTTATAAAGAAGTTAAATTAACCCACATTTCAAATAAAAAAAATAATGAAAAAAAAGGTAATAACAAATAATTACAGGTTATCGATTAATGTCAAAGAAATAATATTAGGCACCTAATGTCAAAATAATAATTAATAATAGTCATGTCAATTCAATAAGACAGATACCGTTTTATTAATAAACACGGAGTAAATTACTTCATGGATCAACCTGGTATTTATTACAATGTAATACAGACTAAAATAAAAACTTAATTTTACTCCTATGTTAGTCCGTGTTTATTTTTTTTTATTTATTTATTTATCAACTCTTAAACTAAATTACATTTCAATAAAATTGTCTGTAAACTTTTATAGTTTGTCTAGACAATTTTGTTCATTTTGTTGTTATTAATAAGTGGTATGGTGTCTATAAGCCTCGAATGTCTCTATCAGGAGACCTGCGCTTATTCGCTGCTTTATCCGATAAAAAAAGTCTAGTTTGTACCAACAGAATTGTAACAATTAAATGCCTATTACATAAAAGCAAATGTTATCAAATATGACTTCCCACAGCTTAATTGGAGTGGACATTTCTATCTAAACATCGCGGACATATTTGGAGTCACCTTTACCAACACAAAATCAATTGACTTTATCTGACAGCGGTACAGTTTCCTTTGATCTATGACAGCATACATTTTACGGTCTATCTATAAACAGATGCCGATCACAAGCATTAGTGTCATCGGTCGATCCGGTAAACTTGGCGTTTTGTTTAACACCTGAACTGACCGTGACTTTTGACAGAACGCGGAGGCCATAAGCTACTTTTCATGCCATTCCCTTAAAGTTTTTTAAATGATGAACTGGCAAAGCGAGCCAACAGGCCATCTTATGAAAAGTGGTTGCTGTTGTTCATAGACTATAACATTAGCCGAAAAACAGCTAAGTTAAAACAGCTGTTCACTGCTGTAAGCCACTATAAAGTGAATGGATGGCAACGCAACTGCGACATTGCGGAGCTATTGATTGGCAGTGATCACTTTCCATCAGGTGAACTGCTTACTCGTGCCTCCCTTTCCATAAAAACTAGTAATTCTGAGGACACAAACAATTTTTTTAAATACAACAAATGTTTAAATAAAACAGACAACCTTTTTCATGCATAACACTTGGATATAATCTACATCAAAGATTTTTACTGTTTATGTTTTATTATTTTTTCTCTTGGATAAGACTTTTGGGCTTTACTGCCTCTTGTTTCATTTTTCTTCAATTTTTATAACTGTCATAGAAAGTCTTGTCAGGATCTTAGTCAGGATAATGTGTTGGCCTCATTCAAGCTCATCTAGTGAACTTTGGCGGCAACGAGAAAAATATTTTACTTGTGCATTTTGTTTAAACAAAATTAGCCTATATAAATTGCAGCAAAATTAATTAATTAAATGAACATTTACATAAAATTCAATAATCATAAAAAAACTACAATCATCTGGTCTCTCGATGACTCCTAAATACATTTTTGGTGTTGTACCCTAGATCCATTTCACGTGAAGCATTATTAGTGTTATTTTACCCATGTCTAGTTGTTGTATACTTAGTAAACTAATTTTAAGTTATCGCTATTTTCTTTCAATTATAGTAACAGAAAGATTCTAGAATGTACATGACATTTCTACAAACATTTAATCTATTATAATCCTCGGAAAACTTTGATTAAAAATGTCACAAGTTGGCATGCCCGGACTAATCTGTCATTATATAAAATGTTCCGTCACTTTTATTTTACTTTCATTGGAAAAGGACAGCATACGCCTAAAATAAGTTTAGTTGGTGTCCAGCATAATTACCACTAATGTGAAATTAGGCACAATCCGCTTAATCCACCTTAAAAATATTTTTGGCATCAAATGCCATAAATATTTTTGCAAAATATAATAATTGTGACACATGGTTGTAGCCAAGGACACCATCTAATTGAATATATTATTCTATAAACTGTAATTTTAAATCTATAAACTCTAAAAACTGTAATTCTATAATCATTCCATTGAACCTACTCCGGCTGAATGGAATGATTTTGAGCCCTAAAATTATTCAAATAACACAGGCCTACATTTTCTGTTTCACGAAAAAGTGTTTCAACTTTACTAGATGTCCTATAGTAAATGGGGTGTGCTGATCACGAATCTGTGCTTAGTTTTTTCTAACACGTCAGGTTTTTAGGAAAAAAATGTTTTTAATTTTTCGTAAAAACTGCCAAAAAGTACTTAGAAAATATTTATTTCAAATATATTTAAAAGAAAATTACACTGCAAAATTGAGTTGGTCATGATAAAAATAACCTGCGTTAGACAAAACGTTGGTTATTTTTTACTGAAATTATTCTCTTTTTCCCTGAAAACTGCGTTTTGTGGTTTTCTTTTTGTGACTGAGTCCCTCTTCGAGGTCCAGCAGTAATCAGCAATCATTCTAATAACCCATCATCCTTGGTAACGGCTCCTCATCTCCTTTATGTCTTAATGGAATCTCTATTCCTGTTCCTCGCTGACAGCTCCACGATTTTCGAGAAAATAGTCAACATGGGAATCCAGAAAATAAAGTCATATTGCATCACAGCTTTTTTAAGAATTTGGACCATTTTAGCTACAATTTCTTAGTAATTTGGAGACTTGTTGTTTCCAAGGAAATCATCTATGACTTCTACAAATGAACTCCATGCTTCAGATACATCCTGGGTCATTGTATTCTGTAACAATCTGTCCGATTTTAAATTTCGAATTTGAGGGCCTACAAAAATTCCTTGCTTAAGTTTAGCTTGAGAAAGTGTAAGAAATTTGTCACACAAGTATTTAAAGCAGTCATCTTGTTTATTTAAAGCTTTGACAAACTGCGATTTAAGAAAAAATAATAAGGTACTTTTTTGTTCTAGTACAAAATTTCTTACATTTTTTTTATTTTTCTAAAAAATCTTGACATGAACTAAATTCACATTCAGAATCAACGTAGCCATATTACCTTAGGACACTTATCAAATTCAAAACACTAAAAATCATGTCGGCCTGTGTAATTGGAACGAAGTTCCTTACGTCATGTTGAAAGAGATTGGGATTTTGTTGCGCGACCAAACTGAAAAAAATGTGATAGTAAAAACCGTTGAGTATATCGGATTTGCTTTTAAAAGATAAAAAAGAATACAGTCACAGTGAACAGAATTTATGACCGCCCCCCAAAATAGGCTAGTAATCAATTAAACATCAGCCTATGTCCAATTCTTCAATCTATTAATTACTGTGAACGACTCTTAACAATATACGATCTATACACTAGAGATTTATTTTATTAATGCTTTCCGAGTACAGTGGTGCTGATTACATCTGTGTGGAAAATTATAAATGCGAAAGTGTGTTTGTTTGTCCTTATTTTTCACGTCTATTAATCTTTTTTAAGTCTGAACATAGTTAGTACTAATATTAATAACATTATTTATTGAAAAATATACAGTGATTGTCTGGTTATTAATCTGAAGTAGCTGTATCTCTTATCTTAGATATCTTATTCATATTAGCCAATAGGCTACTTTTGGTTCCAATATCTAAACGAATTCCCGTGGAAGAGGTCAATAATTGTGACACATGGTTGTAGCCAAAGACAACATCTAATTGAATATATTATTCTATAAACTGTAATTGGGGTAGGTTAAATGAAATTATTTTGAGCCCTAAAATTATTTAAATAATTGGAACGAAGTTCCTTACGTCAGGTTGAAGGAGATAGGGATTTTGCTGCGCGACCAAACTGAAAAAATGTGATAGTAAAAACCGTAAGAAAAAACAGTTAAATGAGACGTGCGCAGGCGCGCCAGTCGAGTAGTGTATAATACCTTTCTCTTTCTCCCTCACTCCACCCCGCCAATGCGTAGTTTATACTCATGAATTGTGTCGATTCTACATTAGCCGAATGAACTTCGTTCCTATGGTGTCCCACGACATCACATTTATATTTGTTGTAAAATTGTTTACTTAGTGGTTTTTGAGGAATACTTGATAACGCATACATTTTTGCTTAAAAATAAACAAAAAATGTAGGAGTCGAATAACGAACACTTTATCACTTCCTTTTTTTTCGTTGTCAGTTAAAATGGCATCTAATGTCGTTCCTGATATCAAATACTTTTTGATTTCTTCTTTGAAAAATCGACATCTACTTACGTTTAAAAAATCAGTATTACGGTCAGCACTATAAAGATCGTGATATTTGGTAACCTTTACTCTCTGCCTACTATGTAAGGGACTTGTCATGGAGATATGAATGTAAGTGAACGTCTAGATATCTTGAAGGGATTCTTACGATATATTTATGTGGTGACGCGACCTAAATGTTTCATGTCAGACAAAAATAATATAATATTTTTTCAATGGGTAGAATATATACTTGGCACGCTTCACCGGTCATTAATAAGATTTCGATGATAAATACCAACATTTTTCTCATTCACTATCAGAGTTTAATCACCTTGTCTAGGACTGAAAATTATTGTACGGATTATTTTTTTAACGTAATGAGAATGTTGCTAACCTAAAAAAAGAAGAACCATTTTAATGTTAAATCTGGAGACGTAGGAAATATTTTATGTTTTGTTTCAAATAGACGAAATAAGTTTTATTCCAATGCTTAACTTGGAAATTTTACACCTTTTTTATTACTTTTTATGGGATAAGACAGTGCACAATTTTCCGATTTTCCCGGTGGTAAGAACTAAGAGACATGCCGGCCGACCTAAGGCCAAAGTGTTAAGCCTATTGTGCAGGTCTAATGGCTCACGGCTAGGTATTCTCTGAGCCGACCGTTACATTGTCATTATGGCGACAGGAATAAGGAGGGTGCTGACTCACGAGAAAAGTTGCTGTACACCACTATACTAATAATAATGGCAGCGAATCATAATATGATTATAAGACCATATTATGGTCAATTTGTATACATAGGAGCCGGTACAACACGGGGATAAATAATAATGATTAAAAATGTAATAAATAATCGCCTCTAGGGTCTAGCGGTCCGGAGTCGGACTTGAGTTCTCGAGGTCCCGGGTTCGATCTCCTGGGCAACTTAAAAACTAGAAAACTTGTATTTTCAATTTTCTAATAAAGATGACATTGCCCGGAATGTGATTAGTGCGTAATTGGTTTATAGGCTTGCCACCTATCACTTTGCGGGACTTGGTGTCTTCGGCTAGTCGTGAGTGCCTTTCTTCTGCATCCGCCTACGTCTTAGGAGATATGGGCGTGAAGATACTTTTATCGATATATTATAAGAAAATTAATTAAATTTTGGACATACCTATGCCAATAATTTGTTATTGTTTTTTCAAAACAATTATCATGTTATTGTTTGTCTTTTCAAATGAAAACAAAACATCATCTATCATTCGTTTCTCAATAATGATACCATAATGATATCAAAGTTGTGAATCATTGTAAATAAATAACAGTGAACAAAATGACCAATTTTTGTGCCTTTACACGTTAGTACTATTGTTACTTTTTTTTGCGGTCTTCAATCATTATAGTAGAAGAACCGAATCTACATCTTCCTACATCGAGCTGATAATAAATTGAAACATATTTTACAATAAATTTAGAATATTAAAAATCATAACAAAAATGGGTTGTCTAAATCAATAACGGACGGATTTTTTACGAAAATTAATTATTCCCATTTTTTCAGCCAACCACGTGTCAACGTGTTTGCTATAAAAATGCACATATAGCAATGTATTTGTTTTTGTACGAGTATAAACCAAATCCGTAAAGGTAACTTGACTTCGACCTGGCAAATCCAGTAACATAACAGGCAACCCAACTTCTGTACATTCTATAAGTCTTAAACATTAAGTCAGGATATTAAAATATATTTAGTCCAGGATATTTTGGGCAATTCATTTTCAATCAATTTTATAATTTTAATTAATTTTAGAAGTACGAAAAGCATCTTCACGCCCATATTCCCGGAAAAGAAGGCAGAGGTACAACCAGGGTAACCACTAAGTGATCACTAATGTGAACTGGAAAAATATTGTTTTTCCTCGACTTCTCGCAGTTTTTCCCGTTCTTAAATCCCTGGACTTAATACAAATTATTAAAATCTAAAATCAGCCAAATCGGTTCAACCGTTCTCGAATTTTAGCGAGACTAACTAACGGCAATTGATTTTTTTTATATAAGTATATATAAAGATAAATTTATTAGGAAATAGTTTCATCCAAATATGAGCTCGGTGAAGATCGATCTAGGTTCGGTAAGATCCGAACCTAGATCGATCTTACTACTTCGGCTTAGTACAGTATGTAAAGGTTTATATTTTCTGCTTTGTATCCAAAAAAAATGTAATCGTTTTTATTATATAAACTTTTTGCACACCGCCGAAGTGTAAGACGGTAAGATCCGAACCTAGATCGATCTTACTACTTCGGCTTAGTACAGTATGTAAAGGTTTATATTTTCTGCTTTGTATCCAAAGAAATGTAATCGTTTTTTTATATAAATTTTTGCACACCATATTGACATGGCATGTTTTACAAAACAACAGCTTAACGATTTGTTGATCTTTTGATCTTATCAGCATTCTCTTCCAGCCAATCTCTGAACCTGGCAGGAAGGCAGAAGGTCTTTTCTGCAAAGGAGCATGGACCAACACAGGAAGAGTGAACGGGGGAAGAGGTAAACACTTATTACAATGTAGGACTTTGGGTAGTCGTGGGTATTCTGGTTGTCTCTACCTACCTTTCCGGAGATGAGGCAAAAATATTTAAGATTGCACTTTAGATTACCTTTCTAAATCCCAAACAGGACGTGAGTGAGCCAATAATGGAAACTCCGGTGAGTAAAAATGCCAGTAACTCATAAACAAACTTTTCGTACGTCGCTTTTGATCACAACCGTCTGTGGTGGGTGGGAATCGTAAACGTTAAACTCTAAGGTGTTCTTTTATAATATTCTATGACTCATGGACATTGTTTATTGCCTGACGTTGCTGAAGTTCACGTATCGCTAACGTGACCATATCGTCCCGTTTTTCGGCTGACTGTACCAATGTCTCGATGGATCACAAAATTGTCCCGGTTTTTCAAAAATTGGTTTCATCTCGCCCGCAAATTCGTAATAGACAACGCAGGTTTTGCGTGTTATGTCCGGCTGTCAGTACATAATAATACGTAGTTCATACTATACATAAAATAAATAAATACATTTATTGTTTATTTTTTTAATGATAATAACACTAAAATTAAAAAAAAAATATATCCCGACAAAACCTAAATGAAAAGTAGCTAAGAACCATCTCGATCAGCTTTCATCGAAGCTTTAAAAAAAACGACGGGTTGCACTGCGGGAGTGCCGGCAGAAGTGAAAACTAGAATATTAACGTTGTGCATTTTTGATATTTTGGAATGGTTAGGGAATAATTTTGCACGAATTGCTTTAATTATCAGTATGAAAGTACTTTTTATGTGGTAGAATACAATATTCATTTATTGCGCTACCTTACACAAACATGACAACAGGAACATTTGCGCAAGCGCCCTGCGCCGTCTTACGAATTTACGTCTTGCGAAATTTCAGGTCACGTGTCCTGACGCGAGTTTATAAGTTTTTACCCATTCCAAAAAAAATACGCAACGCCGCTAAAGAATCTTTCACTTCAAAAAATCAAATTGAAATCATTTCATTCGTTCAACAGTTATGGAACGACAGATAGGCACACACACTTATACGAATATAAGTAAAGTAAATGATATATAACACACCCCTATACGAATAAATGAACGTGATACTAGTTAATACTAAGTTTCTGTATTATAGAAAATAAAACATGCATAACAGAAGGATTTTCTGATATTAAGAAATACATGTGGCTTACACATTCAGCAGGTTCATGGTGTGTTGCCAACATTTGAGTGGTAACTTCTTGCTTAGTCAAATGATCACATTATACTCATTTCTTGAATTGTAACGAAAATAGAGAATACTGACATAATCCGATGGTATCAACTTTAGCAAGAATTTACAGAACTCTAAAATTACGGCTATTTTAGTCCCTTAGTCTAAGATAGATAAGAGATAGGGCTACCATAGGTCAGAAAATCAATGCTATCTGTGGTTGGGATGTTTATGTAATTAAGGTATCGATATTAATTATTACTGTAGACACCACAAGCAAACAATTTGCTTACTTTTAGATAATGTTAGTTCCTGTAATTTGCCCAGAAATATATATAATGGCTTTTGCTCACACACGTCTGCAGTAGGTGGCAATACAAATACAAAATCACCAAAGGAATTTTTATTTCCTGTGACTCATGTTCATGGTTTATTTAGTCTGACCTTAGTATAGCACCAGTATCACCCATATTTATGGCTGGCTGGAACAAAGACGTACAGTATGCAACATAAATATCTGACCTCTTTACATCACTACAAAGTATTGCAAAGGAGTCGATATCTATAATGCTTACCTATATGTAGCCATGCATAACGAGAATTCAGAAACTACATGTAATACCATTGATATTTTTTAAGGTTTATGCACACACATTATTTCAGTGCCCGAGACGTATTCCGTCAAGAACCGAAAAAATATTGTTGCATACATTGACTATGAACTTTTTAACACACCAAGATTGTTACCGTCAGGCAACGTGTTAGATTCGTGCTTTAGTTCACTGATATTTTTCTTCCACATTGGCCATAGTTTTGCAAAAATTATAAATGATAATGAGAATTTTATTTATACTACGTTTATATATCGTGAAAATATTTTCAAACCAACTACTGAAACAATGTGTGGAATGAAATTGTATTATTATTCAAGGATGCGTCGTTGTTTATATAAACAGAATATAGCCCCTGTCGGGACACGGATGTACCTTACGGTCAAGTCCCTAAAACATCCCGGACACTTCACTAATGTGTGTGAACAGACCCTTAACACGAATGAAAAAACAAAATGCATATCTTTATATGTATGTATAATTCTTGTATTCGTGTGTTTGTTGCTGAATTATTTCTAGACGACTGGACCGATGTTGATGAAACTTTTTGTGTGTGTTCAAGGGAATTCGAGAATAGTTTAGATTCACAATTTGGTCTAATGGAAAATGTTTTTTAATTATTTTTTTTAATAATAAGAAGTTGATTTTGGAATGTTTCACATGGGATCCGACAGACTGCGCTACTGTCGAAGCATTAATGTCAAGCGATACGAAGTTTCTTGGGTCAGCTAGTCTTATATATAAAAATGAATCGCTAAATGTGTTGGTAAGTGCATAATTTCCGAACGACTGAACCGATTTGACTAATTCTTTTTTTATTGTTTTAGATATAATCAGGAGAAGGTTCTTATGGTGAGAAAAAATGGAAAGTATTAAGGAAAATGGGAAAATAATACTTTATTATTTTCCATACTAAACGGGTGAAACGAAGTTCGCCGGGACATTGGACACAATTAAGGAATAAAAAAACGAACAATATGCAAATAAATAGTGTTTGCATCCTATTTTTTTTTTGAAATTTTACTGCAATCAAGTGATTGGCTATTTATTCTGTTTGTTTATTGTTCAACGTGCTTCGTGCATCCATCAGAATTTGCACGCTTTGTAGTCTTACTCCAAAGTATATAAAATTTGACTACACACAGGATATAAATACATTTGGTAATTATTTACAGCGCTTATGTTGGCAGAGCTGGCAGAGCTTGAAGGCAAAAGGAGTCTAGACTTCAATCATAAACTGACAATTGACGATGGTTTATGAAGTCGCACATCCCGTTAAGATCAAAGTATCGATCGTTTGATGTTTCGCTGTGCCAATCACAATATTTTGGGTTTATATAAAAAGATTTTGTTACGAATCTCGTGGGCGTTGTTGTCGACCTTATTTTTTATAAATCTGTAGAATAGGTATCTGAATTTAGTAGCTTGCATATTTTCGAGCAACTGAAATAGTTTACAATTCAAAGAATTTCTTCGTTGAAAGATTTGATTTCTTCCGTCTCTTGTAACCACCGGATGTCGTTGATGAGTTTGACCTGAGCTCGTATAGTGACGGCTCAAAGTAGTAAAACCTCAACTTTATTATGCGAGCAGTAAAGCTGTTTGTTTGTATTATTGAAATAATACAGGTTTCAATCTGCTAATTTATGAAAACGATAATTAGATTTACTTTTTCATATTTTTTCGACTTTGTGACATATTGTTGTTTCAACTTAAATACACGCGCACAAACTCGACGTACGGGCAATAGTTATTATTATTCATTTTTTTTTATGCAACAAGCAGACGGATTTCCTGATGGTAAGAAATTTCCACCGCCTAGAGACACCAAAGGTGGTAATGGTGCGTTGCCAACCTGAGGTCGGGATGTTAGGCCTTGAGCAAAAGTAAGTTTACCGGCTACCTTACCATCCGAACCGGAACACGTCATGACGTTATGGCGGCAGAAATAGGTAAGGCGGTGGTACCAATCCGGGTGAGTCGCTGCGAAACTCTACCACCTAGTCAGGTGTCACGGTGTTAGCGACAGTAAGCCTTTTACGAGCTGCCTGGCAGGAAGGCAGATGGTCTAATCTTCAAAGGAGCCCGGACCAACACGGGGAACAGTTATTACAAAAAAATATCTCCATATCTTAACGCGCGTATCTTTGATGAGGTAGGCACCCACGACTAGCCGAAGACACTAAAAAGTCAAAGACATCAAATAATAGTTAATTTCTCATTAAGTCACTATGTTGTATGGAAACGATATACCTACTTAACGACTGATTTAAAGGTAATTGACGATTCTGCGTGTGGCCGTATGACCCGTAATATGATGGGTAGTAAAACTATCGTCAACTGGGAAGTTGTCCAATCCCGGGAAGCGTTACTGTTATTACAAGACCTCAAGTACGTTTCGGGACTACCTTTTAATTATCTTGTAGTTTATTTAACGGTGGATGGTTTTGTTTATTACTTTTATTATTTAATACATAAGCTTTTATGTACTCGCAAACACGGGAGGAAATAATTGTTATTTTCCTCATGCGAAACTTATTAATAAACCATTAACTTAACTATTTTCCTATTAGGATGATATTGGTTTTAATTACAAAAACCATTTCGTAAATCACAAACATACAAAATTAGTGATTTTCATTATCTTGCTCTGATATGGAAATCCCACCCTCAGGTTGCCTATGCATCATACAGAATTAAGGGCCGAAACACATAACCGCGTGCGGCGACACGCTAGAATCGGCAGTAACGTCACTGTCGATAAAGCAGGGCGGCTCTATTTATTTAAAACAGAGGAATATCTTTTTATTAACAAATACGCAATAAGTTTCCCACGGTGGTCCATGGCAGAGGCACGTCTATGACGCCGCAACACTAACCGACGATTTTGTCGGTGCATCGCCGGAACGCGGTTATGCGTTTTGGCCCTAAGCGCAGTAAAACTGTAAAAACCGAAATAAATTATAAGTATTTCATTACCACGTCGCGATTTGGTATTTTTTTTTGGTTCCACATTAATTTTACCAAATCTCTAGCGGTCCAGGTTTTAGATTTGAGATGAGGTCCCGGGTTCGATTCCCGGGTCGGACAACAAAAAGAAAAAGAGGTTCTTAATTTTTTTTACAAAAATAAATGTTGTTCGGGATTGGAAATGTGCCCAATTGGCAATAGGCCTGCCACCTATCACATAGTGCGACTAAGTGTTTTCAGCTAATCGTGGGTGCCCTGGTTATGCCTCTGCTTATCGGGGATATGGGCGTGAAGATACTTGAAGATACTTTTTTAATTGTATCAACACAATCTAGTCGTTTTCAGTTATACTTAATAAAGTACAACTTAAAAACCACTAGTCGGATTGTACTAAAATTACCAACCAACTCGGAATCTCTCTCGATCATCTTAAAAAAACATCAAAATGAGTTTGTTATTGACAGAGTAATACCGTAACAAATATACAAAAATTACATACAGTCAAATTCAGTCCTCCTTTTTCTAAATCAGTTAAAAAGAGCGTCACACGTTTGGAGTAAGTAGGTAGGTTCAACACGTGTTTTTAATGTAGATCGCACACACCTAGGTTGACATTTTAAGTAACTAAACTAACTTAACTAAAACTGTAAAACTGTAAGTTTTTTCTAAAGTAAATTGTATGAAGGAATTTAGGCAAGTCTGCAGTATTCGCCATACTTAGCCCTCGACGACGTATTCTGGCAACAGGGACGCAAGGGACTGGGCGTGTATGTAAAAAATATTGTTTTTGTCAAAATTATACGTTTATTTAATAAAACGGCAGAATTTTTGCCAGAAACTGTAATTGTTAAAACAGCATCAAAGTTCCAATCTACTGACTATAATATGGTAAATTAGATCGAAATGTTTAGTTGATAAATAGTACAAACTAAATATTTCAATTAAATTCAAATATTTTATGACATTGAAAGGCAAATAAGCAGACGGCGAACAAAATGTTGGTCCGGGCTACTTTGCAGAACAGACCGTTACTGTAAAGAAGCTCGGACTAAGACGGGGAAAATATTTAATGGTTTATTTACCAAAACGTAGTATTATTTAAAAAAAATGTAAGTAATATAATACCTGTTTTATAATATTACATACCTGATCTATCATTAGATTGTTTACTGTATTGTAGAATTCGAAATAAAATACTTTTTATGGTTTTTGGGTCCCTACATCTTATAATGCATTTTTGCATACTTTGAATATTTAGCCTATTTTTATGTATATTTGCAAGCTTTTTGCGTTGCGCATAATCCGGTCCCTGTTGACCTCATGCGACATATCATTTCTACCTCTTTCACCTTTGCAAAAACCCGCCTATTTTGAATCTTTGCGTCATCTATCTTATGGAAAAATGTATAATAAAGGCTTTGAGTATTGAACCAACCCTAAAGTCATATTTCATTGGTTACTATACAACAAAGTTACAGCTAATGGAAGTGAGCCTCAAGCTTTTCCTGTTCAATTATCTTGGCTGCGACCTTTGAGCGACGGTCGTGGTCTAATGGAACTTGCCAAGCCCATTTACTTTGCATCAGTTGCAAGGTAAACTATCTGAAAAATACGACGGTATGTCACTTTCAGAGGCAAGGGTCCTCAATCTTTTTTATACTGCTTTTTAACTTGTAATTATGTTGACGCGCTTCATTAATATGATGTCGAGACGTCAGATACCGTAAAATGACCTGTCGTCTCCCCTCTACTCTTTAATATCGCTGAGAAGTCGCAGGTGGGGAGTAGGGATAAGTCGGTTTAGAAAACTCACTGCTAAAAACTGAAAACTCACTACTAAAAACTCAGTTGAGTTACTAAAAACTCAGTCGAGTTACTAAAACTCAGTTTAGTTAGTAAAAACTCAGTTGAGTTACGAAAAACTCAACTGAGTTTTTACTAATTTTTAGTAGTGTGTGTATTGTTGGTGATAATAAAACAGTTAGTTGGTGTGTGTCGTGTGGAGCTGGATATATTTGGGAATTTTAGCTTACGGTAAGTCCAATTCATTCATAGCGCACTATTTTTCCTGTTTTATCATGCCCTAATACGCTACGCAAATTAAATAATTTTATTTGGATTTAAGTATGGATTTCTGCAAAGAAACGCCTGCGTCAATCAAATTAACTTGAAGTAAGTATATACTTGTACCTCACCATATCACAACAACTTTTATCTCTATTTACAAAGTTGTTACTTGAACCCTGTTCAGGAGTTATAGACATGTCGCATATGCATTATATACATATATTTCCAACAGTAGTTGTAATACTAACAAATATATCAGAATCCTGAGTGTCTGCTGAGTCAACAGGCAAATCATATCAGCACAGGAAGTATGTACATAATATTACACTCCAAGCTATGCAGACGTAACTGTCGAGAATATAATGTAACATTGAATCAAAATATTGTTTAGCTTCATATGTAATCGCCTTTATGTCCAGTGGTCCGATGTTGGCGTCGATTATGTGTGGTCCTAGGTTGGATTAAATATGACAATGTGCCCACCTTACACTGTGGGTTATGCGACTCAAAATATGAATATACAATTTTCTAGTAATAAACGCAGTAAAACTGTAAAAACTCACTCCTACTAATTAGTTAGGTATACTATTTAGATTATACGCTTCGGCTATATTCGTCAAGCTTCGGACATCCGAATGTATTTCACAGATATCTTTATAGAATTGTTATTACACAAAATTAATCATTTCGCTTAAATTTAGATTAGGTCACCCAATTTAAAAAAAAAGTAAAAAGCGTAAAAATAGTAATAAGTGTAAAGCCGAAGCGCATAATTTTAATAGTAGTACTGTAGTTAGGTACGTCGTTATATGATATTTTTTGCGAAAGATAGTAAATGTTTCTGAAATGATCCTACATACATTTTATCAGTAACCTATAAGTAGTTTCTGAATTATATTTAATACAACATAAACTTTCACTTAAAAAAAACTACGCACTTAAAGTATAATTTAAAAACCACTTGTCGGATCATGATAAATTTGACATCACCTCAGAATCATGACTTGAAATGACCTTCCTAACATACATAAAAATCGGTTAGTAATTGGCCGAGTAATCGAGTAGCAAACGTACAAAAAAATAAAAAAACATAGTTGAATTCAGAACCTCCTCCTTTTTGGAGTCGGTTAAAAACAACGTTGCCTTGGATTTTAAATGTGCTCGGTGGCTATAAGTTTTTCTCCTACAACTCATTATACAGCTGCATCGTAAAACGTTATTATGTTGTCAGTTTCTGAAATAAGAAAACCGAAAAAGAAATTCCCACAACTACATTTTTTTCATCTCTGTGGTCTAGCGGTTCGGCGTTGGCTTGACTTCTTGAGGTCCCAGGTTCGATTCCCGGGTCGGGCAACAAAGAGAAAATGTGGTTTTTCCAATTTTCTAATAAAAAAAATTTGCTCGGGATTGGATGTGTTGGCGACAGACTTGCCACCTATCACATTATGGGACTTAGTTTCTTCGGTTAGTCGTGGGTGCCCTGGTTGTGCTTCCGAGATATGGGCGTGAAGATACTTTTAACTTTGACTTTCACTATTTTCTAAGTAAAATTCGTAATCAGAAACCCTAAACGTCACACTAGCGACACTGTTTACTGGTCAGGGGTTGATTATGTATCTCAGTGGCCAACTCAAAATGGAAAAGCGTACATCAAATGACGTCATTTGTGTTTGCTGTCTCTATTGTATTTCTGTTGGTCACTGGAGATAGCAAATATAAAGCACGTCATTTGACAGTTATTTGATGTACTCTTTTCCATTTTGAGTTGGCAACTGAGATACATAATCAGCCTCCAGATAAGTTGGTCGTATTGTAATAAGATACGTGTATTTCTATCAAGAAATAAGACTGTTTCTTTGCCTTCTGTCATGTATTTGTTTGGTATTGGAATGGAAAATCAACATTAGTCTGAAGTCATCCGTCATATCTGGTTTCGTTGTAATTACAGTAGTTTCCTTGTTTATTTTCATGAACAACAACTTTGACAATAAACCGAATAATGATAGTATCGTAAAAGTAGTTTGCAAATCTGTGGATTTCAAATGGCTTTATCGAATATTAGGGCTGCCACAAACATTTAAAGTGGTAAATAAAAAAATAGTAGTGGTGGTAAATTCCGTCATAATGAAGGTTAAAAATCATATACAAAAATCAATATCGTTTTAGTAAACAAAACTCGGCAAGAATTTATCATTACATAGTATAAAACAAAGTCGCTTCCTTTGTCCCTTTGTATGCTTAAATCTTTAAAACTACGCAACGGATTTTGATGTGGTTTTTTTTTGTGAGGTTTTTGATGTAGCAGGCCGCTAGTTGTACAATAATATATAACAGATATTACATACTAGCCTTAAATACAAATAAAACAATAGTACAAAAGGTGAGCATAGAGTATCTCGATTGAAAGAAGTTTCTTCCAGCCAACCGGTAAAGGGAAATAATTAAAGAAGCAGAACCCTAGATGAGATCTATCTGTACGTAGCCCTTCTAGATAAACTATTAATAATATGTATTTCATAATAATTAAGTCAATTATAATAATTATATTGAGTGTAACTCAAAAACCACTAGTCGGATCGTGATCAAAATTAAAAAGGATTTCTAAACTGAAATAGTACCCATTTTTAAATCAATTCATCATATGATAGATAAAGAAATCTATACTATAGAATAAAAAAAATGTAGAAGGCGATTTAAAATTAAGTAGAAGAAGAAGAATTCAGTGTAAGATTACACTTAGAGTGTAAAAAATATAAACGTTTTTATTGTAAGTACTTAATTTTTAATACATAACATCATGATTTTGAAACAAAAACTAGACGGCACGTATATTAATGTTATCATAATGTAACATGTATATAGTAAATGTTGTTTTAGACAGCCTAAGGAACTATTGCCAACCCTAAGCAGCAAGCGCATTAGTTGCAAATTGTCAGAAGAAAATTTTATGGGGGTTTTTAATTTAATCCCATGTGGGTGTCAGGCAATATTTCAAATCACTGATCAGGTTTGTCGTACTTATACATATCTTGGCATAATCTGAAATAGAAAAGGAGTAAAAGTCTGTTCCTTGATATCCGATCTTATTCTTGGTTGAAGCATTCAACTGCATGAATTAGATTAAGATATCGATTACTAATCGTGACTAATGTTCTAGGCTTTTTATGTTTGAAAATTAAAATATATTAAGTGACTACATTATAATGATTAAAAAAAGTATAATATATTTTATAGCAATAAAGTATATAGTACGTAATAATAATTATAAATAAAAAAAAAGCATTTTATATTGTGATGTTGGAACTCTTAAATAACTCTGTAACAACTTTTTAACACACGTAATTAAGCAAAGTTAATAAAAAATTTTCATTTCGTTATATTTCATAAGTTAAATACAGTATACGTTTAAATCCTACTAATATTATAATTGCGAAAGTTTTACATTTTAACACGTAGGATAGTTTTTATCCCGTAAAGATATTCCTGTGGGACCATTAATAACGCGGGTAACTAGTATAAAATAATTATTACATGTTTTGTAGGATTCGGTATATGACGTACATGTAGTTATTAAAAAAATGATTTCAGGAATAATTAATGCGAGTGACCTTTACTTGTGTACCTAACTACTTACCAGTCTTCACTTTTTTGGGGATATGGGCGTGAAAATACTTCGTTTACAATTGTTCACTAGGAGTTCAAAAATAACCTGCAGTTCCTCGCTCCGGTGATGCCTAAGAAGGCGAAACCAATAAAATTTAAATTTAATTATCTTTTTAACGAGTAAAAAAATCCAACTTCAGAAGCCAGCTGTATATTCGTATTTGGTCAATGGTGTCTATCTATTTTGAAAAGAGCAACACGTCAAACTTTTAACAAATTTCGACGTAGCTGTGTGTGTGCTTTTGTGTCTCTGTGGCAACATAACTCTTAAACGACCGAGTTGATTTGTATAAGGTTTTTGTTCGAAATCTGACGAAATCAAGATGGTTATTAGCTACCTATCGTATAGGTTTTGTGGAATTTTTTAAGAATTTTAACGTCACGATTATTGTGTTCAATAGATGGCGCTACTGGTCTGATATGAATTAATAAACTTATTAAATAAAAGTTTTGGTTCTAATCGCTATTATCTGCCATTTCTCATAAATTATTGTGCTGTACTACGCTCTTCGAGTCGAAATTCAAGAGTTTTTTGTCATTTTGTGAAAATCCGATTCCAATTTTCAATCGTGGATGAAATCGAGATTCAAAAGTAAACCCTACTGTTGTTTGTACCAGCAAACAAAAAATAAAAATATAAAAAAAAAATCCTTGTAGCTAAAAAATCAATAGTGTATCTTCAAACACAGATAAAATAGACAAATCAAATTCTTTTTTAACGAGAAAAAGTCAGAATGTGCGAAATATAAAAGTTGACTTCAATGTGTCGATTCCAGTTTTATAGCGCATTACATAGGCACTGGTTTCCTCAATTCAATCGGAATGGGCGATGATGGCAACATTAAACGTTTTTGTGGGCACTAAACGCGAAATCAGTTGCTTGTATGTCGTAACACTGTGAATGTGTGAACTAATCATTGAGGTGTTTTTTTTTTATTTTTTGCTTTGAACCAAAATTTTCTATTGGAATGAAACAAGCAGGATTTCCTGGCGGTATAATTAATGGTCTATAAATAATAATAGTAAATATCTCTGGACAAGTTACACGAATTGAATCTAACCCCAAAGTAAGCAAATCATATAACACATTATGGGTGTAAGTCAACGATTCTAATACATATAAATACTTAAATAGATACTAGAAATATAAGTTTGATAAACACCCAGACCCGGAAACGCAGACATCTAAATGTTCATCATACAAATGCATGCCCCCGTCGGGAATCGAACCCAAGCCTTGCGGTTGTAGTTAGGCGTCTAAGCTAGCCACCGACCAACGAGGCGGTCAATACATCAACACTTTTCTTAGATTAAAATAAACCAATGTAATCTTCAGTGTCTATAAGCGACGTGTTTTTCTTGTTCAATACTTGTAGAATATTCCAACTTCCTACCTACCAGCTCGGTAGAGATAAACATTGAACACCCATAATACAAGCATACCTACCTATAATTTGCTTACTTTGGGGTTAGATTCAATTTGTGTAACTTGTCCAGGAATATTTATTTGTTTATTCACACATAAGATAATAAGTTTCCTAAATGTACCTATGAGTAATAGTCACTTGACTATAAACACTGAATTCTTTATAATAGTCAAAATGTTCTATAAACACAAACTCACCTAATAACCATTTCCAGAACATCTTCTCTCTCAAAAACCTTGCAGTACAAGTGGAGGATCTTTAAGCAGGTGTACTGCAGGCCTGTCCAGGTCAAGTTAGCTGACTTCAAAGCTTCATCCCAGGGGCAGTTCTCGTGTCTCGACAGGCACAGCATGCCGTCGCGAGCTGTCTCCGTTGGTGGCATTTAAAGTGGTTTCTTTCACATAGGTTTAATTTTATTTCTCACTGGGTTCACCAAAAATAATGCTTTTATAAGATTTTTTGACTGATAAGGCACTATATGTTCGATATTTTCATCTGAATACTTTATGCTATGTTTTATCTGAATATTAATAAATTATCGTAAAATTAAATCCGATTCTACAAAAACTAATGTTTACACATTTTTTTTAAATTTATAAAGTGTTATTATAATCCTAAAACTAAAACTGTTCAAAAACCTTGACGTCAAAAATCAGCATCGAAATCTGTCCAAAGTTATGACGCCACAGAGTACAGATAAATACACATACACACGCACACACAGACAAGTTTGTAATAAGGCTAGTAGGTTTGTTATTCATCATCATCATCATTTCAGCCATAGGACGTCCACTGCTGAACATAGGCCTCCCCCATTGACTTCCACTTCGACCGGATGGAAGCGGCCTGCATCCAACGAGACCCCGCGACCCTCATAAGGTCGTCTGTCCATCTCGTGGGATTTGTTATTATATCCCTCTTTTTCCGCCACGTGGTTAAAAATACAGATTGCTACAAAAAGTTTTTACTTAAATCTTGATATATATTTTTTTTAATTTATATAAAAACGTTACAAACTTGGAACTAACAAAGTGCATAGCCCCAGAACTTGTTATTTTGTCTATCTCATTTATAGCAGAAATAGAGAAAAACTCGATTTCTTGTCTTATTATGTTATACCTAGTATATAGGTAATTATGTATTTTTTGTTACGAACGTTAACGAGTTCAAAAAAGTCAGCTATTATAATACATTATATTAGTAATTAATAGGGTATTTTTTGCCATTATTTTAGTACTACCCACGACTACTAATAATGAATCGAAATTTCGAGACGAAATTAATTAACAGACTATTTTTTTGCTATTATAGGATCTGAGTCGACAATAATAAATCGAGATTGCAAAACGAAATTTTAAAATAATATGTAGTCGGCCTTAAACAGTCGCGACGGATCTCCGAGTAAGGCAGTAGAGAGAAATAATATAACACGCTTCACAGTACGTAATTTTAAATTGATGACTGGTGTGGCACTACTTCAATATAAAATAACGAATTTAGAGGAAATCACTTTCTAAATTCATCCATTTAAGATCGAATATCGCTTGCATTTAACGAACAGGTGTATACTGGCAAATAATTGAGATGCGCATTGGTAATGACGTTGGTCGGTCATATTTGGCCTAATCATGTACTTGATCGTAATAAAAAAGTGTAATTAAGTGACGAAGAACGTAAAAGAATCGACTTTATGTTATTATAAAGTACGAATACTTGTATAAAGTCAAAATATGTTTAAGTCTGTTTAGGAAGCATGCATAAAACACTAAAAACTATTGTAGCAGAATTTGCCAAAAATACGAGAAGATTTCCTACAACTACGGTACTGCGGACCTTTTCAGTAAAATTTTGCCCGCATAGCCTGCAGGAAGAAAAAACAGTATACTCGCGCTCATATCCTCAAAAAGGTATGCAGAGGCACAGCCAGGGCATCCGCAACCAGCCGAAGACACTAAGTAAAACATTGTGATAGATGGCAAGCCTGTCGCCAACAAATATACAATGGCAACGTTATTTTTTAATAGAATATTAAAAATGCACTTTTTCAATTTGATCTTGATTCAAAATAACTACATTGTCTCAACTTTAGGAAGGTAGTGTCCTTCAACTTTTGTACAATTTATTGTCTTTTATCAATGTTAGGCTTCTTGCAGGGCGGTTATCAAAGAGTGATGAAGTGAGTGCAGTGCACTGCTCACACCAGCAGGTTGGTGATCTGCCACACACTTTACTCTTGTACTTTGCCTACCGAAACAAACTTACCAAGATTAACGAGCTGAGGACGATTGATGTGACTAAAATATCTAAGGATCCTTTACCAATCCAAAGCATACTGCGACTCTTTAAAGTGTATTCTACTTATTTCCATTTTCGGACATCGCGTCAGAGCCTAAAGTATCGTGCCCATCATCTTGATGCCTGGCGATCTACAATTGTGCGATTCCGAAGACATTTCTTACCCCGCTTACACCTTTGCGGAATCAGTTACCGAGGGCGGTATTCCCAAACGATTATGACTTAGGAACCTTAAAGAGAAGAGCGTACTCAATCCTTAAAGGTCGGCAATGCATCTGTGATGTGTGTTGCGGATGTTCGTGGGCGCCGGTGATCACTTTCCATCACGCGACCCACTTGCTCGTTTATCTCCTCTTGCATTAAAAAAATTGCGCCATCTATTCATAACATGAAGTCTGATACCTATGTAACTTAAGTCAGTTTGTGACAGAACACAATATCTTACGAGAAACAATGGCCGAGACGTAGAATTGTTTAAATTAGAACTTCCTACGATAAACTGATTGCTATGACTATCTGTCCTCCTTTCGTACTCTGTTGGTGGAAATTTTACTGTCATTAGAGCTAAGGAACAAAAATAGTGTGGACCTCATTCTATTATGATGAGTGAATTTCTTTGTTTATCCATGATTCATATCGACGTATGAATTGATTCATACACAGGGGTTTTTATGGGAGATCCAAATCATTTTATGCTGCGGGCGAACCCGTAGGCTGCAGCTAGTGTACAAACACAGGGATTTAGATGGGTCAGCTTGGACAAGTCTGAAATTATGATGGAAAATTTGTTTTCATTTTACTGCCATAGAAAAATGCATTGATAGCACTAAAATCCTTGTACTCACTTCAAGGACCATGCCAAGCACGCTTAAATCAGTATCCATGTTGCTAAATTCTACTCAGAAAAGCGGTTTATGGCATACAAATTAAGAGTCTTTCTCCGATGACAAGTAGTGTTATTGAAATAATTATGTTTCAAGAGCTTATGGTAACCCCGCAGGAGTTGAAGCTGATCTTACAAAAAGATTGTAGGTTTACGAGATTTTAAATACAAAGATGTTTAATGATGTGAATGAGTAGACACGATGAGGCGTAAATAAGTTAATTTGCCCTTTTCTGGAGTCGGCTAAGACCTTTAGGCCATGCTGCCACGTCTTCCACTAAATTTTTTTAACAGTCATAAGTCATTAAAGCGGTGGCCTCAGTACTCAGACTCATTTAGTGAGATTTGGCGGCAGCGAGGA
The DNA here is from genome assembly GCA_002245505.1 of Calephelis nemesis. Lineage (NCBI taxonomy): Eukaryota > Metazoa > Arthropoda > Insecta > Lepidoptera > Riodinidae > Calephelis > Calephelis nemesis. The sequence continues at coordinate 60,093 of NJDD01008888.1, forward strand.
AATACGCAATATGTACACTAATTTCTTTATAACTATTTTCTCTGTGCAGTTTAACTGAACAAAATTAAACAAATTACCATCTAAATCAACCAATTTTACTCATAATTAACAAGAATTTCATTATTTATAAATAAACTACGACCATCTTCTTTTACGATGGCGCCAAAACTCGGCGTAAATAATAAGGTTTTGTGACTAGTCAACAGTTGGTTAGTTAGTGTTTTGAGTAGTGATGGACCCTTCTACAGTATTAAGGAATTGTCTTGTTTTAGTTTAGTACACCTCCTGGGTAGCTCCATTACCACTTTACTGCCCAAAAACGATGTGTGTTAATTCTTATTACGAGAAAATCCGTTTGTTTGTTTGTCTATCCATCCTAAATTATCATTGTGTATCTTAAAGTTTCGTAACATACATAATTTTCCCATTATGATTCTAGGGGTCTGGTTCCATAACAGTATTTAGACGCAAGTCAACAATGCAGAACGTAATATGATATGGAGCGCAGATTTTGATACCATTATTATAAACGCCAGTCTGTCTATGTGTCCGTATGTTACGTTTTTACGGCTAAGTTACTGGACCTCTTTCAATAATATTTGATATGTAGATGGATGTTTATATGACAATCTATCATACGATGACGAAATCACGGTTAAACAACTAGTTTTTATTATATTTTACAATCAACTGTAACTAATTTAGCGCCATCTATCGTTACAGTCGTACAGTTTTTATTACATTTTCTCTGATTTCTTTAAATAAACAAGTTAATAAACAAACAAACAGAAAATCTGACTGCATCTACACCTGCAATTTGCTTATTTAATTCTACCGCGTGTTCTGCCTCTCTGCTGGGCAGCTCGTAACTTAATCTCTCGTTAATCAGATCTTTACCAACCAAACCACTGGTCTACATACATCTATGGTGTTCTAAGGCCATAGTTCTCTTTTACAAACAGGAAAGCAGTATGCTTGTTAGTTGACCATAAAAAAACTAGATCGGTATAGGTAACTTATTACATATTGACATATCTCCACGCCAAGTCCGTTACAAGGTAGGCAGAGAGTATCGAGTGCCAAACTTCACGATCCTGACAAACCTGTCTGGCTTCTTTCACATTCATTACAAACACGCCGGTTCCAGAGGAATCTAATAGTTATCTACAAATCAAATCACTTTAAAAAACAACTAAGTCACGAAAACCAAACTAGTTTCTAACTCGGAACGCATTTAGCAATATTTTAATGCAATACATAAATACATTGCAACTTTTAAGCTATGTAGCTCTAGACTTTTAAGGTAGACACAGCCATGTATGGTTAACATTTTAATATTCTAGTTTAGACTTCGCTATCTCGGTCCAAAATGCGGCTAAATTGTTTTAATTAGGTAGCTCGTTTAAAGCCACTAGTAGCGGAATATTCGTTCCTTATATGAAAACATAGAGCTACTTTAAACTCAGGTTTAACTTTAACACAGAATAACCAAATTAAGCTACGTTTATACGGAATTACCAAACTACATATTACATGAACAAGAGATATATTGGTTTAGGAATAACTAGTGGTCGCCCGTTAGTCGAAATTCGACCATAATAAATTTTAATATCTTATATTAATAAGAACACCATCTTCATTCTTCAAGACCAACTACTTTGTTTCCAAACTTTAGTTCGCCATCTGTTATCTTTATCGTTATAATTAATATATTTGTTTGTGTGTATCAAATGCGTGGTAGTGTGGGTAATGTTTTATTTATTGATTTAATATACCTTACAAGCACTATTATTGAAAAATATTAGCGTTCTGCGCTTCTCCTACACATAAACTATAAGTGTGCCAAATTTTATGCTCCTGCGTCGTCGCAATTTTCGTAAAAAGGGGTCCAAAGTTTTGGCAAGATGTATTAATATGTAGATTAAGGCTGAAGTAATCATTCATATTGTTAAATTTTTCCATCAAAACGGGTGATTTTCTTTTAAATATTATAAACAAGCAGGCAAACAAGCAAATGGATTTTCCGATGATAAGAAATTTAAGTCACCTAGAGTCACCAAAGGTGGTAATTGTGCGTCGCCAACCCTGGATGTTAGCCGAGCAAAAGTAAATGTACCGACTATCTTGTCGTCGGAACCGGAATTTGGACAGAAATAGATAAGGTGATGGTAACAATCCGGGCGAATCGCTACGCAACTCTACCACCTAGTCGAATATCACGGTGTTAGTGACGATAAGCCTATGCTCGCCTTCTACGAGCTGCCTGACAGGAAGGCATATGATTTATTCTGCAAAAGGAGCTCGGACCAACAGGGGGAAAAAATGAATCGGTTTTATTTAATTTTACTTTACACCGTAGAGGTGGCTGCTTCTTGTCCAAATATTTCAACGGATGCCCGAGGTACAGCTAAATAATTCAAACACGTGGGCAAATCGATGGGTAACAATATAAATTATATTATGTACAAACCACATTTTTTGACTAAAGTAACACATAGTAAAAATATCAAAATGTTAATTTTCATTTTATGTAATCAGCACACATTTAATTTTTTAAACATAATTTTTGTTGTTTATACGCAGCAGTATTTTCATATACACAAGTCTAACTGTCCTAATTATATGTATTATAGCATATTTTTATGTTTCGAAAAAAACTCCCAATGTTGGTCCGGGCTCCATAGCAGGATAGACCATCTGCCTTCCTGCCAGGCAGCACGTAAAAGGCAAGCAAAGACTTACCGTCACTGACACAGTGAAATCTGACTAGGTGGTAGAGTTTCACAGCGACTCGACCGGATTAGTACCACCGCTTTACCTATTCCTGCCACCTAACGTCATGAGGGGAAAGTAGTCGGTATATTTACGTTTGCTCGAGGCCTAACATCCCGGCTTCATGTTAGCAGCGCACCATTACCACCTTTGGTGTCTCTAGGCGGCGTGAATTTCTTACAATTAGGAAATTCGTCTGTCTGTTTGCCTTCCTATATCATAAAAAAATAGGAACGCAACGAAAGCATTCGCTCACAATAGGTACAAAGTACTTGAAGTTACCAAGCAAAGAACAGAATAGGTCTTTTGTCACTCAATTGGTTTGGTCCGTACTTGGCACTAGGTTGCTGTCACGGCTACGTGAGCACAGTTAGTATGGATATATCGTTTCACAGTGATGAGGAATACTTCGTACGAATGTGGCCAATACCAAATACCAGTCTAGATAGCTATAAAACTAAAGTAATGGCAATTTTAACACATTACTAAAGTGACGTGAATATCAATTTATTATAGAAAAAATATATCTAAAAACTATTCCGATTTATACGTTTTTGAAGCGACTTTGCGCATTTTTTTTGGAATGGGTAAAAACTTCTAAACTCGCGTCAGGACACGTGACCGGATTGAAAATTCGTTAGACGGCGCAGGGCGCTTTCGGGGGCAGGCATTTGTGTGATGAACATTTAGATGTCTGCATTTCCGGGTCTGGGTGTTTATTAAATTTATTCTGGTATCTATTTAACTATTTATATGTAATAGTATCGTTGACTAACACCCATAACACAAGCATATAATTTGCTTACGTTGGGATTAGATTCAATTTGTGTGATTTGTCCAGGGGTATTATTATTTATTACATATGATAGTACTTTCATACTGATAATTAAAGCAATTCGTGCAAAATTATTCCCTAACAATTCCAAAATTTAAAAATTCACAACGTTAATATTTCACTTCTGCCGACACTCCCGGAGTGCAACCCGTCGTTTTTGCAACAAACATGGACTAGCGCGGGAGTAAAATTATTGATTTATCTTTTGCTACTCTATAGTAGGTAGATACTTTGGTCACCGTTTACAATAATAGTAGATAAGTTTATATCACGTGGTGTTATTACGGGGACATTGCTCTGTAGTAATTACTGTACTGCTTACTATATTACTATATCTACGATAAATGTAATCATTGATAACCCTATGACCATGTAACAATGAAGCTAATTCGTGTTTGCATACATGAACCTATTATTTGGAGTACACAAAATATAACTGCATCTTCACGCCCCTATCCCCGAAAGGGTAGGCAGAATCAAAACCAGGGCACCCACGACTAGCCGAAGACACTAAGTCCCATAATGTGATAGATGGCAATCCTATCACCAACCGGGCACATTTCCAATCCCGAGCAATATAACTGACTATAATATACTCTATTAATATTCATTTTTGTGCATTACAAACTTAACAAATCAAGTTAGTATTTCACGCCTGTATCCCGAAAGTGGTAGGCAAAGGTACAACCACAGCATCTACGATCAGCCGTTAGTAGTCCCACAATATGATAGATGATAAGTGTATCGTTAACAGAGTCCTGCTAACATGGGTCCCGCTATCTCAAGTAGTCAAAATTAGACCTCTAGACCACAAATGTGACATTACAACCTTTACTTGGAGGAATAGTTAAAAAATGAATTATCACAAAGACTCTCACGATCAGCAGTATCTATTTATACTATTTTGTGTCAATTAAAAATTTTGGTAGTGACCTCTACTTATCGATGTGCCGGTTATTCATATTCGTACCCACAAATTATGTCCGAAGATCCGTATCCGTTAATTTTTTGGTGGATCTACTACGGATCTTTTGTAATATTAGATAGCAACTTTTTTTCGATTTGTACACATCATTGTCTGCCACAGAAATATTTCAATTTATACCTCCATACTTCTTTGTATTTTTAATTTATGACGAAATACAATCCTTATCTATGCTCTCCAAGATACATTGGCAAATTCAACTATCGAAAACGGTAGACTCGGGTAATGCAAGTAGAAATATGTTCTGTGTTATCACTTATAAGGTTGCCAGCGTCCGGATAAAGCCGTACATAGTTAGGACTTAGGGTCTGTCCGGTTTTGTTAGGTTTTTTAATGTTTTTTTTTATGATATTGGAAGGCAAGCAAACTGACGGATTTCCTGATGGTAAGAAATTAAGAAATTCACGCCGTCTAGACACACCAAAGGTGGTAATGGTGCGTCGCCAACCTCGAGGCCGGGATGATAGGCCTCGAGCAAAGGAAAGTTTAGCGGCTATCTTACCCTCTAAGCCGGAACACGTCATGACGTTATGACGACTGGAATAGGTAAGGCGGTGGTACCAATCCGGGTGAGTCGCTGCAAAACTCTACCACCTAGTCATATTTCATTGTGTTAGTGTCTGTAAGCCTATGCTCGCCTTTTACGAGCTGCCTGGCAGGAAGGCTGGTCTATTCTGCAAAGGAGCAAGGACCAACACGGGGAACAACAACATGGTTTTTTACCATTTGGAAATTCGCGAGTAAGTTATTAGAGATTTAGAGTTGAATAAGATATATGGTGAGTAATCAAACATTTTCTGTACGCTAAGACATTAAAATTCTCAACAATGCAGGGCATCATTTTTTACATGAATGATAGGTCTGTTCGGCCAGTAGGCACCTGGCAACTCTTATCACGCAAAGGGTCAAATGGCGTTAAATAAGTTTGTATCAGTCAGACAGCGATTATGTGAGAACGTAACGATCCGATTCCGTATCCGCGGAGTTCCGTGTCCGTACCCTCACGGTTACTGCAATGCACATCACTAGCAATAATATAAAAATCTGTATAAATTTTAGAATCAGTATAAAAAGTATCCTAATGGCTGACGAATATCTAAATCTCTTGTCAAGCGATTTTGATATTTTAATAATAGGTGATACGGTATTATATCGTTAATACTTTTGTATTCTAGTATTAGTGTTAAGTTATCACACGGTAAACACAATCTTATCATTGAACACAATTAGCGTGATGATATCACCGAAGGAAGTACATTCAAACATACCGGGCGGAGGTAACCAAACATTGTTGGCCTCTATCTAGATCGAGTCGTTCTTATTGTCCTATAATGTCATATGAATTTTTAAACTTACAAGCGTTGTCGTAAGTTTAATAGATGTTTAATTTTTAACATTATTTTGGCTGATTTGTTAAAAAGAGGAAGTTCTCAATTTTATAAGTCTATGCACTATGCTGATATACAAGTTACAATTTATAGACTTATTAAAATTAAAAGAACGAAACATTTGCTCTTTTTGTGACCGAGCATTGGTAAAAGAAGAAACATTCATTCTTTCTTTCTTTTACTTTATTTTGCTGGGACTGTTTACTATCTTAGATTATAAAACAGATGTTTAATATAAAATTGTGAAACAAATGTTTAAATAATGAGAAAGTTAAAGTTGTAACTCTATTTCCTCGCCTTTTTGTAAATGCTTCTATACTTAACGACTAAGCACTCTTGTTGATTTTTATTTTAAAAAAAGTCGTGTTGCTGATGGGCTGCAGTTTTGTACTATGTAGTCGCAATTTAGAAATCTGTCAGTAAATATGTTACTACGATACGATCATCGTACGAGTACGATCGGTCATCGCAGATACTTAACTCAAAACATTTGTGGAAATATCACTACATCGTATAAAACAAAGTCGCTCCCTCTGCCCCTATGTCCGTTTGTATGCTTGAGTCTTTAAAACTACGCAACGGATTTTTGACATGGTTTTTATTAATAGATAAACTGATTGAACTGATATATGTATATTTTACACATGTGCGAAGCCGGGGCGAGCCACTAGCAACTTACAAGTGGAGTGAAGTGGAGGGAGAGAGAAATAGGCGGACCCAGGTTTAACTGCGATTAACACTACGACAACTAACGCCTCGTTATTATACACAACAAATGTTTACAATCAAAGGTTATCGTTGATTACTGAACGTTTAATTTTCTGTATAAATTAAAGGTGAGATACATTGTGACAATAAATTCCCAATAAAAAGTTTATGGTACCATAAATTTTGCTTACATTTTCCAAAGTATAACGTAAATATCCAGAAGATGCTATAAACATCAGAACAGTAAAAACAATCTGATAAAAACTGGATTACGCAGCAGGAGTAATAAACGCGAGAGCCATTTTAATATAGATTTTATAGCAATCTCTTATCACTTTAGATGGGGAGATATAAAAACAAGCTTCTGACGTATTCACAGAGAGTGGACTTATTTTCAAGCCTATAAAAAACTATGAACTCATAAAAAGGTAAAAACAAACAGAACAGGGTTTAAAAAAAGTATCTTTACGCCCATATCGTCGAAGAGATGGGCAGAGGCACAACCAGGCCATCCTCGACTAGCCGAAGACACTAAGTCCCACACTAAGGTGGCAAGGCTGTAGTAAAAGAAAAGTATCTTCACGCCCATATCCCCTATATATATGGGCTTGAAGATACTTTACTTTTACCCCTTCTATTCCATTTGAGTGACCGTGATACACCTCATGTGGGTCAAATATGTCGTTAGTGATGTAAGGTTTCTTATAAACAAGGTTGAGAAGCGCTTAGCATTGTAACCCATTTCGATTTCTTAAGATTATGCATTGTTACTTTGCTCAAAATATAGCAATGGTTTTAGATTCGTAACAGAACGTCTTTGTGCAAACTCTCGACCATGACCAACTTATTCACATCTTGGCAGATCTTAAAATTGTAATAAAAATCACACGATTATTGAAAATTGTTTAGTCATGAAAATAAAGTGTCTTGACGCCCATATCTCCGAAGGGGTAGGCGGAACCCTAATGTAATATGTGGCAAGCCTATCGCCAACCGGGCACATATCCAATCCCGGGAAACGTTAATGTTATTAGAAAATTGAAAATATACGTTTTCTAATATATTTTTTTTGCCCGAACCGGGGATCGAACTGGGACCTCAGGAAGTAATGTACCAGCACCCCTAGACCACAGAGGCGATAAGTAAATTTAATATCATTTAGAGAAGAGGTAAATGAATTTTCTAAGCAATTTCATTAAACGTACCTAATGGCCCGAGCCGCACTGGAAGACGTCAGTTATCTTTTAATAAATTTTTTTAATTGACATTGTGACTTAATGAAAGATTAAATATTAATTGACGTCTTTGAGTTCGGCCGTAAGTCTAGTAAAGTGTCAGTATAGGTAAAAGTCTACAAAAGGTATTTTTATAACTTTCCTAGCAACGCTTCCCGGAATTGACTATGCGTCCATTTAGGCTTGCCCCATATCACATTGTGTGACTTATTGTCTTCGATTAGTAGCGGGTGCCCAGGTTGTACCTCTGCCTACCATTTCGGGGAAACAGGTGTGAAGATATTTGATAGATCAATTTTAATTTATTGTATAGAGATATCGTTTCACTAGAGTAATAAACAGAAAGAGTTGAAGACTTAAGTAAAAATTTAATTTAAATCAAATGTGTATTTGTCTATAGTTACAGCAAGTCAAGCCATCAAGAAAGCAATGTGTTTGATGATTGTATTAACACAAAAAAACCCTGAGATAGTTAAATTATCCAATTACCCACAAAATACAAAAAAAATGTGCAAATAACGATGTCTGAATATTTGGGTGAGTTTGTCATTTAATAATGACTCTATTCCTGAACAGATTACAAAGAAATTTGGCACACGAGTAGTCTGAATATTGGACGACATAAGCTAATTTTATCCAGATTACTCAACGTATTGCATTTGAATTAAATTACAATAATATGGAGGCGAAACCACGGGCAAAATAAAGCAAAGTATCTTGGCGCCAGTATCCCTGAAGAAAAAGGATGATTAACAACTAGGGCATCCACAACTAGCCGAAAACATTATCCTCACAATGTCAGCAAATCTATCACCAATCGGGCACATATCCAATGCCAGGTAACGTTGCTTTTATTTGGAAAACTAGCCGACCTGGCGAACTTCGTATTGCTTGGGCTTGACATTAAAAGCTACTAACAGTTTGTGTGTATTAATTAAAGCACTGTTTACCCATTTTCCCTAAAAATTTAGTCGGTTTATATTTTCATAAGAGCTTACCCCGGAAAAAAACTAATAAAATAAAATAAAAATTACCATAATTGATCTGCCCGTTTAGGCGTGATGTTATTTTTGTGGCCAGACCCGGGAGTCGAACCTCGGACCTCATACTCAAGTCTAAAACTTTATCGCTAAAACTCAGGAGCGATTAAATTCTAGTAAATATATAGAAACAAAATACTAATAGGTACCTACCTATTTGCATTCTATGCAAATCGTAGCAATTGCCGGCTACTTGCTTAATATCCGCCTGTCTTGTCTGCTCGTCTGCTATACTTCAATAAAAAGTTGAAAGGAATCATTTAAACGAAATAAACGGTCAGACAGTTGTTAGTTTTATAAATACTGTAAATCTTTTACATTTGACACAAGGAAGTCGGTCATCAAGCAAAATTATTGATACAAATCAGTATAAAGCTTAGTATTTTTATAAGGGTTTACTCTTATACCAAAAGATGGCAGCAGGATCCTAATTTCAAACAAATAACTCTAAAAAAATAAATACTTGGTAATTTAAGTTTTAGGTAGGCTATTTATAAAATAATAAATTCAATTCAAACATTTCCTCTTTATAATATTAGTATAGACTAGCAGTTTCACGCAGCTTCGCCAGCGTAACTTGGCTTCTACTGCACCGATTTTGATGAAACAAAGCCTATCTCACTCAGGGATAATGTAGCATTCTAAAGAAGAAAGAATTTTTAAAATAGATCCAGTAGTTTCGGAGCCTATTCATTTCAAACAAACCAAGAAAAAATCAAACCTTTCCTCCTTATTATATCTGTATAGATATAGATATAATCGCCCTTTTATCCATTCTAATATTGTAAATTCGAAAATGTGTATGTCTGTATGTTTGGTTCATAAGTCGAAACTGCTGAACCGATTATAAATAGATAGACCTTAAGACATGGACCGTTTATCCTGATAAGGATCTCCATTCTTTTGAGCTCTCTTATAGCTTTAACACGAGGAAAAAGCTGCTGGAAGAAGTAAGTACTAAAGTTTAAAAAAAAATACTTCAAACCATGAATGAATTTGTAATCTACTCAAATGTTTCAATGTTAATGTTATCTGAGCAATAAATTATAATATAATATAGGAAACATTAAATCCAACAGCTGGATAGTGTACGGTGGGATAAATTTAGGTGCTTATTATTTGTATAGGAAGGTTATTTGGAAATGGAGTGACTGACTTGTTCTTAGAAGACAAAACAGATGGTATTTGTAAAATTCAGGGTCGTTATTTCGCACTCCTGTGCTTTTTTATAAGTGATATCTTCACTCACGTATTCAACGTGAGTTGGCACATTTTTTTATAAATCGAAGAAGTAGACGGATTTCCCGATAGCAAGAAATTCAAGCTTTTTAGAGGTGCTTTGACAACCTGAGGCCGAATGTTAGGCCTCGAGCAAAAGTAACTGTACCGGCTACCTTTTCCTTCAAACAGGAACACGTCAACAGCAAGCGCTGACGTTATGGCCACAGAAATAGGTATAGCGGATATAACTAAACAGGCGAACAACAGCAAAACTTTACCACCTAGTCAAATGTCACGGTGTTATTGGCGATAAGCCTTTGCATGCCTTTCACGAGCTAACGCGATGACCGAGGAAAATAGAGACTAATATTTATCCAACAAGAAGATGATATAGATTATGAACATTTACTCTATATTACTATTTGTGGTCCAAACAATTAAGTAGAGTGAGAAAGTTTAGATGGAACAATTGTTATGAATAATGTGATTTTACCAAGTGCCGACGATTGAAACCATAAAACCTTTACCATACTCCGAAACTCTGTAGTATTTACGTCGGTACGCGAATCATAAACGATAATGAAGATATACAGACATTCAAAACTGAATGGGATCATTCTGAAATGGTTTCTTTCGACAGCGATGCCAAAGGAGTTTATATATACCAGCTTCCGTTTGTTTGTTATTGTGTATGGGTGTACTTTGATTTTTTGAGCAAAAACAGTGTAGGTATTTATTTATTTTAATGAAATAAGATGCAAGATAAATGTAATCTTAACAATAACAATGATTTTATTTTTTATGTTGGTATTAAATGTTGTAAAAGGTTCTTTTAAAGCAGATAAGCATTCTTTATACTCGTAACAGTTTTTTTTATTTAATATTAGTTTCGTAATAATTGCAATATGTCAAAAAAACATTTAGTTTAGTCTTACCTTTCATGCCGAGTCCAAATTACATATTTTAAAATCTAGCACCAGACAATAAAATATAGACAGGTATTGTGACCAGACGCTGCTTCTGATTTGATAATGTTTTTAACCGAATTTCGAACCTTTTTCGACTCCTATATCTTATAATAATAAGACCCCTTTTATTGAATTCAGGTCTTTAGGTAAGTGCTTATCAAAAGTCAAAACTCCTTAAAAATCCGCGTAGCGGTTTAGCCGTGAAAAAGTAACAGACAGACTTTCGAATTTACAGTATTGAATATGGATTTTTTATGATATTGGAAGTCAAACAAAAAGGATTTCCCGATGGTAAGAACTTCACGTCGCCTAGAGACATTAAAAGCGGTAATGGTGCGTTGCCAACCTGAGACCGAGATGTTAGGCTTGGAGCAAACATAGATTTACCAGCTACCTTATCCTCCGAATCGGAATACGTAAACAGCAAGCACTGACGTAGTTAGTGCTTGCTGTTTACGTAATGACGACAGGAATGGGTAAGGTGGTAGCACTAATACTGGCAAGTCGCTTCGAAACTCGACCACCGAGTCATATGTCACGGAGCTAGTGACATAGTGTAATGTAGTTCGCTTTACGAGCTGTCTGACAGGAAGGCAGATGGTTTATTCTGCAAAGGAGCCCGGAACAACACGAGGGAAATTCATTAAGAAAGATTTTGTAATGAATGCAAAGCATTTGTGTCAGCCAAATATTCATAAATCCCGTTTACATAATTAATATGTATAATATGTTTATACTTATCTAATTATCATACGCTTTCGTACTGTGACTCAACAAAAAGGTACGCGAGAATGTTTCAAACAAAAGTAAACACAACATAGATAAGTAGACAACTACTGTAGTGATAACAACATAGGGGCTAATCAATATGGCCGACCTTGTTAAAATCATTAAATAATGTTAAGTAGGTACCTCCTCTTCAACAAAAGGAGTGTTACAAAATGAATTTTAGTTTATATTACAGATAAAGCTGGTAAGTGGACAAGTACAAGCGTTTACTTCAAAAGTTCCCCCGTGTTGGTCCGGGCTCATTTGTAGAATAGACCATCTGCCTTCCCTGCCAGGCAGCTCGTAAAAGGCGAGCATAGGTCCTAACACCGTGACATCTGACTAGGTGGTAGAGTTTAGCAGCGACTCGCCCGGATTGGTACCACCGCCTTACCTATTTCTGCCGCCATAACGTCATGACGTGTTCCGGTTCGGAGGGTAAGGTAGCCGGTAAACTTACTTTTGCTCGAAGCCTAACATCCCGGCGTCAGGTTGGCAACGCACCATTACCACCTTTGGTGTCTCTAGGCGGCGTGAATTTCTTAACATCAGAAAATCCGTCTGCTTGTTTGCCTTCCAATATCATAAATAAAAATAAATAAATCATAAATAAATAAATAAAGTGTAAAATGGAATTCCCAAGTGCCGACGATAACAAGTATAGATTCTATTGGTAATTTAATTTTTGCCAGACTTACAGCCAATATTAACCTGCCTCTAGAGCTTTGTTGCTAAGACATTTTTGTTAATAATTGAAAAATGACAGTGGTTTGCTGGTAACTGATCTAAAGTAACTCTATCTCCTGTCTTAGATAGGTTATTAATAATGTTCGTTAGTCGCCACTGAATTAATAATATACTTTGCCTAAGTTTCGTAAGTTATTTATATTCTGTCTAATTTGACACATCTGAAATTTTCCAACCTTTTTGTTCTATTACAAATAGTTTAGTCAAACACTTAAATAACTTTAGTCAGCGCTTAGCACATAGCAGAATTATCTCCAATAGCGATTGGCGTAGTCAGATCACTACGTCACAAATACCAGTATATCATCATCACTACATAGTATAAAACAAAGTCGATTCCTCTGTCCCTATGTCCCCTTGTATGCTTAAACCTTAAAAACTACGCAACAGATTTTGATGCGGGTTTTTATAACAGATAAAGTAATTGAAGAGGAACGTTTATATGTATATTTAATACCCGTGCAAAGCAAGGGCGGGCCGCTATTATTATTCACCTGCTGTCCCGGCGAACTTCGTACCGCCCGTTCAGTTGGTATGAGAAAAATCAAAATGTTATTACGTTTCCGAACAAATGATGATCGATTTTAATTAAGTAACCACGTTTCCGAATAAACGATGCTCTTTCAATATAGTCTATGGCTGTGAATGACATTGACATTCGTTACGCGCGTTTTTTAAAATATGCAAAATAAATGTATATTTTTCAATATTCCTGAGAGATTTTCTTAATATTTTTTTCGGTAAGAACCTTCTCCTAATAATAACAAATACAACAGAAAAAGAATGAGTAAAATCGGTCCAGCCATTCACGCGTGATGTCGTGACCAAGGAAAACGGGTTTCATTTTTATATATATAGATAATCATAATAATACACTTAGATTGTTCTGTAAATTACTCCACCAATGGCTATGGGCGAATTTAATTAAATTATTACAACAATCACAGATTATAAAGGTTTATGGCGAGGAGTGGTGTCAGGTCAACCTTGACAGTCACTACCACCACACACGACCATTATATTAAAATTATTTCCCATAAAATAGATTGGCGTCATGAATAAAAATATGTATAAAAAACTGTGTCTTACTAATATTATAAAGAGGAAATGTTTGATTTTTTGTTTGTTTGAAATGAATAGGCTCCGAAACTACTGGACCGATTTCGAAAATTCTTTTACCCTTAAAATGCTTCATTATCCCTGAGTGACATAGGCTCTGTTTCATCAAAATCGGTGCAGTAAAAGCCTAGTTAAGCAGGCGAAGCTGGGTGAAACTGCTAGTTGAATATAGTTTCCACATGTATGTTAGCAAATATGTATGTTCTCGAACATTTATATATCTACTAGAGTGGGGAGATGAAAACTCCATCGCTCGTTAGTAGATTCAATTAAATTCAATTAGTCGGTAGTCTTACGACGACTTAAATGTAAATATTATTATATAAATTTAAATATATAAATATGAAAAAATATTTAAATATTGTTTAGTAGTTTAAGTTTTAGCCCTGATGATGCTGTATAAGCGGAATCGGTAGGCTATTTATAAAATAATAAATTATAAGAGATCGTAAAACAGTAGAAGTGTTTCTTTATTTAAAAATACGAATATTTGGAAGTTTTGCCAAACGCCGACGATGGAAAATATCAACAATATTAACTGTAAATGATAAATGTAGTTCTCACACTTGTCGTGTTCCTGTTTGAATAGTAGGGTGGACGGTAAATATAACATTTTAACGATAGGTCAGCACTGTAATATTTATAATGTATAATTAACACTAGGAAATGAATCTGATTGCTTTCCTTTCTATTTTACAAAATAGTTCTAACATATATTTCGTTCTATAGAAAAACTGAGACGTGATGCCAAAATCCTAAACTTTTTTAAATTATTTGTCCATTCATTAAAGACCCATGAACTTTGCCAATTGTAGGATAGGTGGTGTCAAGTCTCCGAAACCGGCGTGTTTGTATGAAAATGGTAATAAATGTGAAGGAAGCCAGACAGGTCTGTCAAGATCGTGAGGTATGGCACTCGATCCTCTCTGCCTACCCCTTAAGGGACGTGTCGTGATGATATATTGTTGTTGTTGCAGGACAGTAATTCTATTATTTAAAAACTAAAAGCTACACTTGCTTTGTTATATTAAAATTGGTCAAGAAAAAAACGTAAGGATTTAATATTTCCTGGGTGCAAAAGCAGGGAGCATAAGTAACCAGTAGTGTTTTTTAAAATAAAATTTAAATAAAACAAAGACAACAAAGAGATTTACTTATCATGTGACGTTAGCCATTCAAAAGTCATTTGTAAGAAATCGTTAGGTAGAAGGTAATACATGATGAGGTCATGTCTCTAAGTTAGTATTGTTAGGACAAACATAATGAGGAATAATTAAGACCCAGAGTTAACCGTTAACTACATGTGTCAATTGTCTTGTTAGGGTTGTCAAAAACTGAGACGGAAAAATAGGTCAAATCTATTTGATATATTACTCCCTAAAGCAATATTTTCAACTCTTATTGACTAAAATACGTTTTGCCTAAAATCATAACTCATATATGCCAATACTGTTAACACTTACTTGTATTTCTCTATTCTTAAATTGAAAGTGGGGAAATGATACCAATGTACACTAATAAAAGATCACTTGGGCTGGGTCTCAGGAGTATTCGAAAATCTAGATAGATGCGAGGTCGTCACGTCAAAATTATGTCATCAGGTACCTACATAAAAATTTAAAATTTTCTTCGACTTCCTTGCGATTCATCAGATCAAGACTTTGTGAAAAATGGGACGACTTCGCAAGTACGCTCTTTCGAACAATTATTTTTAAATTGGTTCAGAGATAACGAGTGAAATTGATTAAAATTAAAAAAAGTTGGTTCAATTGAGAAATATTTAGCCAATTTCCTAGAATTACTTATGTTCTAACAATGGCTAGAATTTTAAAAATAGGTTCAGAAATTATGGAAGAAATAGGCTAACATAAAAGTATATAAGTCAGTTAAATAGAGAAATCTTTATCCAATTTCCTAGAATTACTTATGTTTGTGTTGTAATAATGGCTTATTTTAGAGATTGCTATAATCAGCAAGGCATGTTAGGGAGTGTAAATATTTCTCTCACATGCTCCATGTAACGTAAACAGTTCGGCTACTCATCAGCATTGTTCCAATATCGGACACCTTGAAACATCTTAAGAACCGGAACATATTATTATCTAATTTACAATCTTCAAGATTAATTGAAGCTGACTGTACTGCGTTTTCTCTAACGACGTTGGAATTTTATTTATTTGATTTCATAATTTTGCACGAACATTCAAAGAGTATCTTAGTCATAGAAGTGCCACAACGTATAAATATAGATTGATTTCATTTCGATTACTACGATTAAAACATAAGGCATAAAACTTTTAAGTTTAGAGATGTCCGGAAACAGGCAGATATAACAACAACTTATTGTATTTTCACACCCATATAGGTACAACCAGAGCACCTAGCCGAAGGCACAAAGTCCAACAATGTAATAGGTGGCAAGCCTATCGCCAACCAGGCTAAAATCCAAACAGGGATTATGATTAGTTTTTGTATACGAAAATTGAAAAAACACATTTCTTTTTGTCGCCGGGTCTGGGAACCTCATAAAGTCAGGTACATACAATACGGACGGTAAGACCACAGCGGTAATTTATTGGTAATAAGTTTATCATTTTAAGATAATAATAGTTTTGGTATAAGTTTAATCATGAGGATTAGGTATATACCTATTCTTTGTTGTTCTCGAACCTGGAACCTCATGAAGTCAAGTACATATAACACCGAACAGTAAGACCACTGAGGTCATTTATTGGTAATTAATTTATTAATTTTAAGAGAACTATTTTCCCAGTAGGTATAAGTGTAGCTACGAGGATTAGGTAGATACCTAGTCTTTGTTGTTCTCACTTATTTTTAGACTGTCAACCGTACCAATTAACGGTAGCTAAGTATGAATTGACCACAGTATATATTGCATTATGGTGTAAGGCCAAAGTCTTTAGTATGTTGGTATTTCCAATATGTTGGATTCACGTTAAACTAATTTAAACAACTAAACTTGAGCAACCAAAAACTTTAATGAATGAAACCTATTAACGAAATAATAAAAATGTGGAGTCGTGGGACACCAGGTAGGAATGAAGTTCCTTCGGCTAATGTAGTGTATACTATGCATTGGCGGGGTGGAGAGAGGGAGAAAGATAAAGGTATTAAATACACTACACACTTTTGTATACGACTGTCGCGCCTGCGCACGTCTCATTAACGGTTTTATTCCACGGTCTTTTCTGACTATATTGTTATTTAGTGTTGCAAATTATTTAAAAGTGCCGTCATTAGATAGTGTGCATGAAATAGTGGGTATGAAGACAGTAGATTTGACTGCGGTGGTTTGATATTAAGGGTCGAAATCCGAAGTAATACTGAGGGAATTTTTGATATACCCCTTGATCTAAAACTGCTAGGCATAATATCTCTAGTTAGACCCAAGAAACTCTGGTTTGACGTCGTGAAGACAGATATGCGGGCCAATAAACTGACGCTAGAGGATACTATCGAGCAAAAGTGGAGGGGTAGAGTTAGGAAGCTAGACCCTGATTTTAACCAAAATTAACGACAGGACTTAGAAGGAAGAGTTTTGCGTACCTACTGCACGTGTAAACAGTGTGCAAGTATGTACAGTAAGCAAACAAAATATCTAACTCTCTTACAGTAATTTGAACGTACGCGGGTCAGATGTTTAGTTTGCTTAGTGTACATATGTTATGACAAAAATGATCTCTGACCTTTTATTAAGCAACATCTGACCAAATTTTGTGGTCACTATTGAAGTAAAACCTATCATGGTAATTGTTGTAATCCATATTATATCTTTCATATACAAAAATGTATCCCCATTTCCCATGGTCACCGGATCACGTCTAAAAGGATAGACCAATTGTGCTAATTCTTTTTGTTGCATTAGTTATTTTCGGAAGAAGGTTCTTAAAAAAAGAAAAACCGGTAAAATTGGAGGCAAAACTGTTAGTAGCTGACGAAGTTCGCCGGGACTGCTAGTTCTAGAATAAATATCAGAGGCAAAATAATAAAACTGTAGGTGATAACAATTGTGACAAGTAATTGAAGAAAAAAGCTCTTTCATTTTAAAAGAAGTACCTACCTAAGTTTTTTATGACAGATTAAACGTTAATGGCTGGAAATATTTTAAGAAAACCCTATTTTAGAAACAAAGACAATTACTCATGTTCGCAATTCAAATATAGGTATTTTCATTCAAAGTAAATTGTTTCCCGGAATAATTGCATTCCAATTACCGGCGAAACAAAACACATATTGTTGACTTTTTAAAGTTAAATATTGATTGTGTACTCTACACAAACACGTCGTTATAGTAGATTGGTCTATGTGTCACGTTGTTACTTCAACTTGGCTGTTTATTGCCTAGTTCAGTGTTTGATGAGGTTTTTCTGACCTTAATATTATCCTGCTTATACATAAATGTGAAAGTTTATAGCATTCTAGTTATGTCAAAAATGTTTGTTACTCTTGCATGCTTAAATTAGGTATAAATAAATGTTTCTCTTTCATGAATAAATTCTAAAACGGACTTAAATGAAACCTTACAGGCATATCCTATTAATATTAAAAATGCGAAAGTTTGTATGTTTGTTTGTTTGTTTGTTACTTTTCACACAAAAACTGCTTTTCATAAAATTTGGCATACACGTAGAGGGTAACTTGGAATAACATAATATAGGATAACTTTTTCTTGAAAAAAATGTTCCAGTAGGACCTTTAACCAAGCGGGTAACGCCGCGGGCAACAGCTATTATTTTATACATCACAAAAACATACAAAAAAATGTAAATTGGAAAGCAGACAAAGCAGCGATTGGAAGCTAGTACACACTAATATAATAAAAGCGAAAGTCTCTTGCTCTTTCACGGCTAAACCGTTAAACCGATTTTGATGAAGTTAAATATGTATGTAGATGTAGACCCGAAATCAAACATAGGCAATTTTTTTTATAAATTAACCCCAAAAAGACTATATTAAGGGCCACTTGTACGTTCCTGGGTTAAATATTTAACACTGAGTTAGCGTCTAATTCGGGTTAAATCACCTTATATTTGACAGTTTAACTTAATATTAAATATAACCCGGGAATGTGCAAGTGGCCCTAAGGGTGTAAAAGTGTATTAAAATAGTAACTATTTTACGATGGCGAAGTCGCGGGCAAACAACTAAAATAGCCATTTAAATATCTTCCAAGCACTTTAATATAATAACACAGAGTATTATACTTAATACCGCCTCGTTGGTCGAGTGGCTAGCGTACTCGCCTAACTACATCGAACAACCGCGAGGCTCGGGTTCGATTCCCGACGGGGGCAGGCATTTGTGTGATGAACATTTAGATGTCTGCATTTCCGGGTCTGGGTGTTTATTAAATTTATTCTGGTATCTATTTAAGTATTTCTATGTATTAGTATCGTTGACTGACACCCATAACACAAGCATAATATAATTTGCTTACTTTGGGGTCAGATTCAATTTGTGTGAGTTGTCCTGGGATATTTAATACATTTAACAGAATCCGTAAAGGAGGAGGCTATTAATTCGTCTGTATATTTGTTTGGCAATTACTCGGCCAATAGCGAATGGATTTTAATGATTCTTTTTTCGAAAGATGATTTATGTCATGCTTCAGATGTGGTTCTATAGATATTGAATCAAGATCCAACAAGTGGTTTTGCAATTATATTCAATAATGAATATTTGAACCTACTTTGAAAAATGTAGGATGTTAGGTTCCGGTTCTAGCTTTATAGCCAACGTAGGGGAAAAGAAGGTGGTTATATGTTCGACTCTTTAATTTATGTCTAAGCCTAACACTCGGGCCATAGGACAGCGACACTAACATCTATGGGGTCTAGATATACCACTGCTGTTTTTTACCATCAGTTAGCCGTGATCTATTTCAGTGACCTTTCAGATCAAAAACCGGCGAAGTGCGAGTCGGACTCGCGCACGAAGGGTTCCGTACTATCATCTATAATAGAAAATCACGTTTGTTGTATAGGATTTTACCTTTAATTTTTACTTTATTGTTACTTAATTATTTATTATAAAAGGTAATATACAAGTAAATTTGAAGCATCCACTTGTTACCGTTTTTAATATTTAGCAAAAAATACGAAAACTTTTATTGTAAAAAATATTTTTCATATATTTTTTTAATTTTTAGCATTTTTTGTTATTGCGACAACGAAAATACATCATTTGTGGACATTTCAGCTTTCTAGCTATCACGGTTTATGAGACACAGGGCACATATCCAATGTAATGCATATATAAGGGTCCGTTTTTATCCTCAGGGTAAGGAACCCTAAAAATAGTATGTACACACACAAGGAAAAAATATGCACGTAGTAAAAGTCCGGGTGGCACGACTGTACAAATAATGGGATAAAAAAAGTTTATGTCAGGATTCAGTAAACTTTTTGTTTAGTCAGAAAGTTAAATTGAAAATAAGAATTGATCGTAAACGTAATCGTTTACAAAAGTATAGATGTTTTTACAAAACACAAATATTTGGTTTCTTATCCAGTGACATCATTGTATAAACTTTATGATCACAACTTATGATTCATATCTACACTTATAACTTAGTGATAATTGTAATGTTTATCTTTATGCTTAAATCTTTTACTAGTTAAAATACAAATAATATGAGTATTAAGGAATTATATGTATGAAGTCAAAACTTATTTACAAGTCAAACAAAGTCGTGTTCCGGTACGGAGGGTAAGGTAGCCGGTAAACTTACTTTTTCTCAAGGCCTAACATCCCGGCCTTAGGTTGGCAACGCACTATTACCACCTTTGGTGTCTCTAGGCGGCGGACATTTCTTACCATCAGGAAATCCGTCTGCTTGTTTGCCTTCCAATAACATAAAAAAAAGAAAAATGTCTACCATTCATTTACGCGTCGTCCGATTTCGTTTATTTTCTTTTTGTTTTGTAGAATGTGCTTTACAGATTGTCCCATATTGTTTCCCTACTTTTGTAGTGTGGAAATTTCAGACATAGTAACACTCAGTATAAAGTGACCGTATAACTTGAAAAAAGGTATCTTCATTCCCATATCCCCGACGAAGTAGGCAGAGGCACAACCAGTGCACCCATGACTAGCCAGACAATAAGTTCCAATATGTAATAGGTGGCAAGCCTATCGCTAACCAAGCACATATCCAACGTTATTTTATTAGAAACTTGCAAATAGATATTTCCCCTTTTTTTGTTGCCCGATGCAGGGATCGAACCCAGGACTTAAAGAAGTCAAGTCCGCCGCCGCCGAAACGCTATACCTACCACAGAGGCGATACAAAATAACTTGATATATCCGGAATGTACAGAAACATCTGAACGTACAGGTCATCTTATATATATGTATGTATATATCTTTACACCAAAGCCCTTGCATGGTAGGCAGAGATTATCGAACGCTAAGTGAATGAAACTGGGCCGGCTAGTCTTTTATATTATTACAAAAAACACTTTGTTTTACATACATTAATTTATCGGATACTAGAAAATAAAGGCAAATCTTCATTTTCTAGTATCCGAGAAATCAATTTGGTACTGCGGGCACCGTGTCCCCTGTGTAGAATAAACTATATGCGTCTTTGTCTAGCAGCTCAGAAAAGACCAGGATAGGTTTAATTGAGCATGGATGCATCGTTACTAACAAGACCACTGACGGTAAAGTGCTGTACAGCAACTTGCCCGGTTAAGTATCCACTGCCTCACCTGTGCCTTTCATAATGACACTCGTGTTCCGGCCCCAAGGGTAGAGCAGCCGGTAGAATGGCACTTTAGTCCTGACATCGCAGAGACGGTTGTTCATGCTATGTGTTGTTCGCTTATCACATAAAAAACATTTTAAATAGTATAATTTTGGATTTCGCCTCTGTGGTCTAGCGGTCCGGCGTAGGATTTCACTTCTTGAGGTCCCGGGTTCGATCACAGGGTCGGGCAACTGAAAAAATGCTAGTAAGTTTGTATTTTCGATCTCCTAATAAAGATGACGTTGACCGGGATTGGATGTGTCCGGTTGGCGATAGACTTGCCACATATCACATTGTGGGGTTAATGTTTTCGGCTAGTTGTGGGTGACCCGTTTGTGCATCTGCCTACCTCTTCGGGGATATAGGCGTCGTCGGAGTTTTGGTACAACTAAGAGAAAATTACTTGCGTAATAAATGGATCTCTTATACCTACATATTGAGGAAAATTAGCAAATTTTGGTGGCATTTTGTACAATTTAGTTCATTGAAAGCGCACAATTGAATTTTTTATGGAGAAATTAGTAGGTATAGGTATCGACTATCGTGTGTTTCCTCCTTGCTGCCAAATCTCACTAAATGAGAAGTCAGGAGACCGTCACTTTACTCAAAACTCTGACATGACTTTCTATGACGACTTATTACTAATTTTAAACAGCTTAAGCCGGATTTTGTTAAATCGGTTAACTTGATGCAAAACGTATTATATTTGTCTCATGACAGATGTTGAAGCTAAAAACTAAATAAACTTAAACAATTGTAAGTCATACCAGTAGTAAAAACACAATTTCCAAATCATGTTGTCTATAGACACAAAAAAATGATACCTACACTGATTTTTTCTTAACTGGAACAAGAGAATGGCGAGCACTCTCGTTTATAAGCCTACCACCACATAAATAATAAAAATGAATCAGTGAATTTCTAGGACGGATAAAGTAGTTCACTTAAATGTTATCAAAAAAAAACCTCCGCCGACTCATCCACCCTTCGGAATTTGTGACTCATTTTTGTTTACCATAATAATATGAGCCATACCAATGTAAATCATAATAATACGAAATATATTGCAGGAAAGCCATTAGGGATAATAAATGTTGTATTCTGCCATGTTAATAAAAGCGTGTGAATAGTACCTACCTAAATAAAGATGGCGGCTTCAAATGACGTCTAAGCTTCAAAGCTTATATCTACCTACCTATTAATAAAAATATTAGAACCGTCACAAACAGAAATTGCAGTTGAAAGAAAGCGCCAAGTACCTATATTATAAATTAATACGTAGAATAAAACAATCCTACCTATTAATATTATAAATGCGAAAGCTTGTATGTTTTTTTGTTTATCCTTCACGGCCACGCAAAATCTGCTGAACCGATTTTCATAAAATTTGGCACATACCTACATAGATCGGAACGTCGATTGACACATGGGATTATGTTTATCCCGAAAAAATGTTCTTGTGGGACCTTTAGCCACGCGGAAAACGCCACGGGCTACAGCTAAATATAAATAAATGATTACAAATAGGTACCTAAACAACAATTGCTTTGTATAATAATACCTACACAGGACACATTAATTAAAACTAGGATTATTAAATTTCTTTGTGGGTTTATCTGTTTGCTTTTCAGGTAAAAAATACTGGACCGATTGTAGCAAAATCAGTTTTAAAAGCTTATAGCCCGATTCTACACTAAGGAAACTTTTTGATGAGGGGAAATCTTTCCCATCATTAACCACGAAGTCACTTCAACTTCGTGTATGAAGTTGCGGGCAACAGCCAGTTTAAAATAAAATATACATATTTACATAATAGGTAGGTAGGTATATCATATAAATAAGAATTTACCTATTTACCTATAGGCTATACAAATACGACAGGCAGACAGGTTCGAGTGCCTAGTGTCATGGTCCTAGGTACTTACCAGACCTTCCTATCTGCGTTCTCATTATTTTCATACAAACACGCTTGAATCGGAGACTTTTGACACCTCCTTCGTATAATACCTAATACTCCCAGCAGTGTCCCAACATTTCTCGAACCTACCACTCGGGAAGACCTACCTACGTACATTCATCCTAATTCGCGTTGAAAAAATGGGTGTTTCGTCAATCTTTCGTCTACTATTCTTTCTAAATGATCGAACCAACAGGGCATGGTCACTCTCATTTTTACACGAATGTCTTTCAATTTCACTTTCTCTCTGAACTTGCTGTTGCGAATGCAATCAGATTAAACAACAGATTTTCTGTAGCGCTGTCAAAGGTAGTATAGGTAATAAAACTATATACCTACCTACCTAATCAGAATGAACTTTGTTACCATAAACCTCAAAACGAATAAGTCTTCGTCGTGATAGTTATCTAGGCAGTTATCTGGTTAACCATCTGCGTCACAAACTAGGTAGGTATGAGTTCAAGGTTTGTACAATAAGCCTTTGATTAAACATAAATACCTACCTAACAACTCCTTAAAAAAATACCTACCTACGCTACTATAAAAAGTAATAAGACCTGTGTTTGTAATTGGTATACCTACCTACTCTAGCTATTCTGATTGTATAAAAACCGAATTAATAATAGGAAGGTACCTACCTACTTTCACCATTTAAAAGCGATAACTTTATCCGTAAACTAGCAGTATTACGCAGCTTCGCCTGCGTAACTTGAGTTTTACTGCACCGATTTTGATGAAACAAAGCCTATGTCACTCAGGGATAATGTAACTTTCGATTGGTGAAATAATTTTTAAAATCGGTCCAGTAGTTCTTGAGCCTATTCATTACAACCAAATAAACAAACAAACAAACAATGTTTTCCTCTTTATACCTAATATTAGTAGAGATATGTACCTACCCAACTAGGAAATATTTTTATTTATTAATATTGGATAGCAATCGGATGTCCTGTGTTTATCAGTCATAAACCAGCTTTAAAAATAAGAGTGTTAGCACTAAAGGTGTTAATGGAGCGTTCCCCACGTCAGTAATATCAGACGGGGTAATTCCTACCTACCTATCAGAAAACATAACATCAACATGAGCTTTGTGTAGGTGCCTAGGTAACTAAATATTGTCATGATTGCGAACAGGAATATTATTACATACATTCCTGAATTCAATCAAGCTTACCTACTTATACCTTCCTAGTTCATATTAAATTTATAACTAAATCCATAGACAATTAAAAAATAATTTATTGGTCTGATGAACTTATGAGTCCAACACTCCAGAACATCATAATTACATAAGTCTTAGACATGATTATTAACTCATTATTGGTCTGGTAAATAATGGTAAATATAAATTTACCTAGTTAGTTCTTTCTATGTTCGAGTACTTAGGTAAGAATAAAGTAACAAACTTCAACTTATCTAAGAAAATAGAAAATGTACAAAAATAAATTTGTTATAGGTACCTACTGTAGGTGTGATTGTAGTTATCTGCTAGGTAGAACAGTAGCTGTACATATTAAGTTCTTTAAACATGAACTCAATACTCTGCTTGATATTAAAATGTACAAAAATATGTTATTAGTCACTTTATAAAATAAATTAGATCACTTGAATGCCAATTTAGCATTCTTTTATCACACAAAACATACAGAGATAAAACATAGCTTTATATCGCGTACGTAATTTACCTGTGAATATTTTTAAACAAAATCTGTAAACATAGACACCTTATCAGTCATTTCCTTTATAAAATCGCAATATTTTATCAAAATCACACACACTTTTATCACTAAAACAATGAATTACTCAAGTTTTAACACTTTATGTTCGCGATTTCGCGCCGGCTACTTTTATGTCACTCGAACAAACGCGCTGTCGTTCCGACATCCAAATGACAAATGCGCGTCAGAGTTTTCCGTTGACGATTTCGAACGTTTCAAGTTTGTTTACGTTTCGTTTCAAGTTCAAGGGATTATTTTGCATTGTTCCGACTTCCGGAATAGCATGAATGAAAGTGAAAATGTTATCGCTTATCATCAAAACGTTTTTTGTAAGAACAAGATAAAGTTATATCGATTGTTTGATCAGTAGTTTTCATACCTATAGTTTTTCAGTTTTCTAGCTGTACTCCAATTGACTGTTGTTTTAGAATGATTGCAATTTAAAAAGTATCTTCACGCCCATATCCCCGAGGCGGTAGGCAAAGGCACAACCAGGGTACCCACGACTAGCCAAAGACTTTAAGTCGCACAATGTGGCACGCCTATCGCCAACCGGGCACATATCCAATTCCGAGCAACGTATTTTTTTATTAGAAAATTGGAAAAACCCAATTTTCGTTTTGTTGCCCGACCGGAGATTCGAACCCGGGAGCTCATGCAGTCAAGTCCAACAACTGAACCGCTCGACCACAGAGGCGATTGATGTGATTTGAATATCTCTGCTAGATAGGTAGGTATCTACTTAATTGACTATTTCTAATTACCGAGAGTAAAAGTCATAATTATTTTATTAAAGTTTTGTAATCATACCCATTATTAAATAAACCTAGAGACTTATTAGAACTAGTGTCATTTGACATTTGAATAATAGTACCTAGATGACATTTATTTCATGAATTATAGCGAAATAAACGTGTCTGCAGCAGAACTAGGTACCATGATAAATCCCGATCAATCAAATCTTTAAGTAGTTAAACCCAAGTTTCATATTGAGAAACTGGCAAATAGGCTTAGTTCAGCAGCATTTGCAGTTAAAAAAATTAGAACATTAACAGATGTTGAAACGGTCCAAATAGTAGGTATATTTTAGCTACCTATTTTCATAGTTTAGTGTCTTATGGGATACTTCTTTGGGGAAATTCTGCAGATATAAATACTATATTTGTATTACAGAAAAGAGCTATTAGAGCTATTTATAATCTTAAAGTAAGGGATTCCCTCCGAGAAAAATTCAAAGAAATAGATATTTTAACCTTCAGTTCCCAATACATTTATGAGAACTTAATGTATGTAAAAAAAATCTATGTATGTTTACAAAAAAATGTGATATTCACGATATTAATACGAGGAATAAAAATAATCTAACCGCATACAAAACTTGTGTCCATAAAATTAGTAAATCTTTTTTGGGTCAGTGTATACGTTTCTACAATAAGCTGCCCATTGGTATTAGAGATCTACCTATAAATAAGTTTAAAAAATGTATCAAAGCAAAATTATGTCAAAAAGGCTATTATACGGTCTCAGAGTATTTGGAAGATGAACATGCTTGGGAATATAGGTTTCAATCTCCCACTGCAATTTGTAATGTAATTTGTTGTACCTTTTATTTAAATTAAAATCAGATTGTAATTTGTATTTTTAATCTAGATTATATTGTAAATATTATTATTGAAAAAAAGACAAGCCCGCTGAGTTTCTTTCGCCTGATCTTCTCAGTGTAAGGTCGCGATTCCGATCCGGTGGTAGTTTAAAAAATGTCGACGCGCACAAATACCACTTGTATGGTTCATGGGAATTAAGATTATTCTGATTCTGATTCTGATTCAAGTATACTTTTCGTATGCAACGTACCTATAACAGACTGTTTTAGTTTAGACTATGAAACAATTCACATTCAAAGTGGTCCTGCTGAGGAGCATGCTACTCAGCAGACCCACCTGGAACTCGCACTTGCAAACTGTAAAAGGTGTTCATTTTTTATAAAAACTAATGCACCAACGCTAATTTCATTATTCATGGTCGGACATGTGCAAAAATCTTGTCATTAGATACCTAGTAGGTTCATAGTTTTTGTTATTTCAATTTATTAAGATCTCCATATGAAACTTCCACAAACTTGTTGGCGTATTTATGGCAAAACAAAGCATACAAGCACGTGTCTTCTCTGATACTAAAAAAAAACAATTGTCTTTTTAACACCAAGATGCTATTGGTGTCTTTATTTTATAGCCGAGATTTAAGCCACTTGTGCAATTATATCTAATACCTTATCTTCTTACACGAAACGGAATAATGATGACTATGATGAGTGCTGACTGCTGACGATAAAGCAGCAGAAATGTATATTTTATATGCTGTATGAGTTTTATGTGTTTCTTTTACTCTGTTTCAGTACCTACTTACCTAGCAGTAGCTATTGTTTTACGGTCCAGGTGATCTAATTAAAATTTGATCAAAATCTAATAATTAATTTTTGAAATAAAAGTAGTTTCTTTGCAGATTCACTAAGTTTAAAATATGTTTCATGACATGAAAAACTATAAGAAAATTAAAAAAACGTCATTTATGATGATTTCAAAGCGACTTTTTGTTCGGTAATAAAAAAATATTAATGAGTCGGGATTCGTATCCTTACCATTACTACATACCTAAATGTTACCCAAACATTTAATTGTAACACCTATTGTCATTTTGCAATATTGGTATTTTCATAATCTCGATTTCATGATAAGAAAACAAAGAGTGACCTTGCTTGTTTATAGAGGCACATTCTGCATAAGTTCTCCAGTCTGTATACACCATGCATATACAAAACACAGATAATATTGTAGTAAGAGCAACAAGATAGACATTTACATTATTATATTTTGCTAATATAAAATAACAAGGCGTATGTAGAAGTTCTCCAAATAAATAAATAACACTCGCCAAAGCCACCATCTATTAACGATACATAATTTAAGCGTACAATGATGATTTTCCATATACATATATATATATATATATAGTTGGAGACATAGCATTTTATGATATTATTGACCGAAATTTATCAGGATGGCTCTGTTGCAGAAACTCGAAGATATATATAGTGGCTAAGTGCGAGCAGTACTTGACCTTCTGTGCATCGTCATACCGCCAATATTAAAAACCTCATAGATGTATGTATTTCAAACCAAATTTGTTTTATTTAACTTTCTTATATTAAACAAATACTACGAAATGCGACACATTAATAATTATGAATTAGAAAATATACATAGAGAAGATAAGAGAAATAGAGAGAGAAGTATATGCACATTAGCATGGTGCAACGTAAAGCAGGTACCTATGATGAAACAAAATTGTGTTGGTCCCGCGCACGGGGACCGTACATTTTAAGCACACGCTTTATTTTCTTTTATTTTTATAGACTATTTTAATCCTCACTTACTACGACGCTTAAAATACGTAATCCTAATGGTTTGGAAGTATAATGGTTGTGACATACGGACGGACATTTCAAATGCATGTACCTAATTATGTGGATTCCATTTTTGGTATTCATCTACGGAACCCTATAATTAATGTTACCAAAGATCTAAACTCGCGTGCCCATTGGACCTGCATACATTTTCTACGTTATAATTCAAAATAGTAATTCCTCTTTTATTGTCACTGGATATGCTTAGTGCCAATCTAATTTGAATATAAATGCTCCCTTTCCCCCTTTTTATTCTTAGTTTTCCTCGTTTAGTCTATATTCAAACTACTTACTTAATACGTAATATCTAAAAAAAAACACTGCAATTCAGTGTATTAGATACGTTGAATAAATCTCAAGTCAACTTTTATTAATTTATTTTAATTTGCCTCTTCATTCAATTTAATTTTGGTTTCTTAAGGACTAGAGTTCGCAAACCGGGATACCGGATACCGAAAATACCGGGATACCGGACCAAATATAGGTCTTCGAAATACCGGTTTTAATTTCGCTAAAACCGGGATTTTCGGTATTGTCGGTAATAAATAAAAAATGTTTTTTATGATATTGGAAGTTAAACAAGCAAAGACGGTTTTCTTGATGGTAAGAAATACGTTAAGCAATAACGGTAGAGTACTTTTTTTCACTGTAAGATCCGAAGTAAATAAAAATTTATGATTTAAGAAAAATCTAATTTGTAAAACTGAATATCAGCTTCAATACACCTAATAAACAACCATAAACAGCAAATCTAACGCCAGGATTCTTCATTCAATTTAATTTTGGCTCCTTAAGGACTAAGGATCAAGGAGTATGCGTAGCTCATTGGAAAACACTTAAATTATCATGTTCATGGACCATGAGAAGTCTTAAATGACAGTGTTTAATTGAAGTTCACTAAAGGACAGATTTTAAAGGTCTGCCACTAGTATTTTAACCAACGTGGAGAAAAGGAGAAGGTTATATGTTCGATTTCTGTAAAACAGTTTTATGTATGTATCTAAATCGATGTCTCCGGTATTTATCACCGCCTAATTGGTCGAGTGGCTAGCGTACACGCCTAACGACACCGACCAACCGAAGGCTCGGGTTCGATTCCTGACAGGGGCAGACCAGTCCAGAGATATTTATTTATTATTTCTGAATCGGTTTTAAAAAATATGTTTGTAAAAGTATTTAAGAGGTGGTACAATTCCCATTGCTAACAATTTTGTTTCTGATGTGTTAGAATCGCGGGAAAATTACCTTCAAATTTTAGTGTACTTCATTGAAATAGAAGTCGATTTTTTGCAGTTTCACTGTGTTTAAGTTATTGTTATTTCAGCCACCAAGTGTTTTGTAAATTTGTATTTGCTGATTTATTACTTTTATTAAAAACAGACACTGGCAGTACTCTAAATGAAAAAGAAAAAGAAAAAAAATATTATCACGCCCATATAATTATAATTCGCTAGTAATGTATTTAAAAGTAGCTCAAATGACACATCCGATTTCAATTCCCATTTGACATGAATTCGAGATTCAAGAGTAATCCTCCATGTCACTATGCAATGGCCGGGAGACAGTTTTTGTTGCTGGCGTTGTAGGGAACAGTCCAAGCCATTTAAATAATGATGTCTCGAGCTGAGCACTCTGTTCAGTCCAGAATACTGAATAGTCCAGTAAAGTTATAAAAACCGCAAGGTTAGTAACATATTAGCCATTTAAAAAAAGAGTAACCCTACTGTGCTGGAAAGTAGTCGGTAGGATTGCACACATGATAAGGATTCTGGCCTTAAGATAGCGATATACTAGTATTAGCTATTATGTCTATGTGACTTTATCAGCCAGGAAAGAGCTTAGTCGTTCGCTATCTTATTAAACGGGAAAAAAGAATTGGCTGAAATGTTTTTTGTGCCAATAAATTTTTGAATAGTTTTGGATCGAGAGAAAACAAGGTGTCATTTTTTTAATTGATGAATTGCCTGTTAAATTTTTTGCAGTTTAATTTTAAAACTAATTTTAATTATTTAGTTTTGACTACTCTTCACTAGATGACGCTGTATTATTATTTTATGCAAACATTTCTACTTGACGCTAGATGGCGCAACGACATATTAAAAGTTATTCATTCATTGGTTAATTTGTAAGCTGTAACTAATAATAACTGAGAAGGAAACACACAAAGAAGATAACTTTATCACGCATTATAACAAATATGAAAATAATGTACCTACTTATAAACAATATATATTTACGGAATATATTTTGATGTTTACAGACAAGCGTAACAAAAAAAAATGCACGTAAATGTTGATAGGTAGGTATATCGGTTCACGCCTTGTCATTAACAATTTAAAACAAAAACTCATTAGCAGTGATTCACAATGGTTCCTCAGTATTCTTTGTTTTATTGTGGATCGATAACCCCGAGAGCAATGATTAACACAATACAGTGCTTTATGTCATTTAAGGGAGACCTTTTATTGCAACTTCTAGGTATTTTGATACTTCAAGTGCCAAATTTTCACGAAATTGAATTACCACTGACAGAAACTTAATCTTACCTACATGTATAAAATTCTCGTGTCACAATGTTAGTTACTGTACTCCTTCGAAACGGCTTTACAGATTTTCACCAAATCTTCTACGCATTATCAGTAGGTCTGAGAATCCGCTACTAGTTATCCATTTTTCATACCCTTATCACTCTAATTCACCCCGATTTTTTA
Source organism: Calephelis nemesis (assembly GCA_002245505.1). NCBI lineage: Eukaryota > Metazoa > Arthropoda > Insecta > Lepidoptera > Riodinidae > Calephelis > Calephelis nemesis. The sequence goes on from NJDD01008888.1 coordinate 91,499, forward strand.
CTGAAATCACATTACGAAAAATAACGTCCGCCTGGTCAGCTAGTACTTATCTATAAATTAAAAAAACCCCTTGGACCACCTCGGATTTCGGAATCATGAGCTACCTTTAGAAAGGACGTGGTAATGTGCTCAAATTATTTAAAAATCTTAACTTCTTTTCTTAGTCTTCCCGACGTATAATTATTTGAAAAAATAATAAAGTACATAATATTTTTGGATAACATACGAATATTTATGATTGAATATCAAATTCTAACATATTTTTAGTGATATTTATGATTTTGTTATTACTTCTATAAGTATTAACTATTAAGTAATAATTCTAACAATGTACCTACTTATATCTATTTTCTAAGCCGGTAGCTCCTACAAATAACATGTGAGTAACTATTTATACAAGCCTACTCTATGTACGCGAAAAAGAAGTTATCTTGAAAATATTTGTACACAGATTAAGGTCTTACATTTTATTACTTTCTCATTATCTTATATTTGCTATATGTCTTAGAATTCAATATTGTTTTTACACAATTTAAGGGATAAGCACGCGTTCAAAGAAAATATAATTTAGGCACTAAACAAATAGACAATATTATTATTAGATTTAGACAATAAATGCGTATTTTTTTATTAGATTTTACAGGAATTTCATCGTCAGTACGTCTGAAATACGCCCTATCAAATGCAGAAATAATTAGGTATTCAAATCGGTTAAGAAATTAAACAAAAATTAAAAATGTTACGGAGAAATCATTTCTTCATATTTTCTTGTTTCTTTCTCCATCAAAACTGGAAAATTTAAGGTTTATGGTAGATAGGGTTAACCCTAGTTACCAGGGAGTTTGTTTTGCCATTTCTTCTTCTGACTGGCTAGCTTTGGAAATGGTGGTCGCTTATGGTAGCTAGGGTTGAACCTAATCATATTTTAAAATTTTGTTCAAATATTAAGACATTTGTTATAAATCTAAATATCTAATAAATTTGCATAATTTAGTATACATAAAATATTTGCACACCACAATATGGTAGAATGTGTTCGTATTAACAAATTTCTTTTGTAACATACATTGGATTTTTCCAATTTTCTAATAAAAAAAATGTTGGTAGGGATTGGAAACGTGCCCGGTTGGCGATAGGCTGGCCACCTATCCCATTATGGGACTTAGTATCTTCTTTATCTATCTACTTATCTTCGGCTAGTCGTGGGTGCCCTGGTTGTGCCTCTGCCTATCTTTTCGGGGATATGGGCGTGAAGATACTTTTTTTTATAAATAAATTAAAAAAAACTGTTATATTTTGCAGTTTTTGGGGCAAGTGACAGAGTTGCTGTGGTTACCTATTCATAGCAAGTGAGTTAGTTATGCTACGATTCATAATTTTTGGCCCTACCAGAAGATTTTGTTACATCAAAAAGATCGCCAAATGCAGCGAAAACAATTAAACCTACAACATACAAACTACTGACTCGAAAAATTTAGTTTAACAAATTGACCAAAAAAACACTAAACTATTGCAGTATTAAGTAGAAACACAGGTGATGTTTTTTTTCTTTTATCATCTGTGGTCTATCGGTCCAGGTGCATGAGGTCCCGAGTTCGATACCCGGGTCGGGCAACAATAAAACTTTTGTTTCTAATAAAAAAAAATTTGCTCGGGATTGGATATGTGCCCAGTGGGCGATTGGCTTGCCACATATACATTTTGGAACTTAGTGTCTTCGGCTAGTCGTGGTTGCCCTGGTTTTGCCTCTGCCTACCTCTTCGGGGATCTAGGCGTGAAGATATTTCTTTTTTTTAATTAACACTCTTAAGCACAGTAATCACAGATCTCTAACAACCTCCATAATCCCAGTATAAGTTTACCCAAACCCACAATAAGTCATAAACATTAAAATAAACGTAGTACTTTCACGTAATGTTAACAAGGGGTTAAGAAATGGCCAATTACTCAATGTAATAAACGGTCTTAACATTGTGATGGGACCTTGTCTCTGTAATGAGGGTGATAGGGCAGTAAAGTTACGGGCGATTTCACGCTGAAGTATTAACGTTGTTAAGGCATTATACCTCGCAAATATGCCTAATCGTCCTCACGATTGTCTAAAACTAGACCTTTGAGTACGGATAATTATCAAATTATTTTGTATATGTATTCCCCGTGTTGGTCCGGGCTCCTTTGCAGAATAGACCATCTGCCTTCCTGCCTGGCAGCTCGTTAAAGGCGAGCATAGGCCTACTGTCACTAACATCGTGCCATCTGGTTTGGAGGGTGAGGTAGCCGGTAAGCCTACTTTTGCTCGAGGCCTAATACCTCGGCCTCAGGTTGGCAACGCACCATTACCACCTTTGCTATCTCTAGGCGGCGTGAATTTCTTACCATCAGAAAATCCGTCTTCTTGTTAGCCTTCCAATATTAATGTAGTTTACTAGTTTTTTTTTTGTAAAAAAACCGAAACATGATTAATAAAATTTGGTTTGATAGAAAAGAAAACATGAATTTTTTACAAAAAACATACGTTCCCAATGGCTAATTTGTTGCTAACCGCGAGGTTTTTACAACTTCACCGGGCTATTTAAGGACGTTTGTAATCTTACTGTAGTAATAAATCAACTTAGACACGTTAAGAGACAATTTGAATGTTATAAACATCGAAATAAAACCACGAGTAAGACGTAAAGTGGAAATAATTGGTATCGTACATTTACATAACGTAGTAAACGGGCTTAACTTTGTATAAGAGCCTTGTTACTGTAATAAGGTGTGAGATAGGGCCGTAAAATAATAAACTGACATTATATTCACGCTTTTGCAGACTTTTGAGATGACACGCTATATACTTACTCTATTTTTTTTAACAAACGAGTAGGTACTAAAAAAATGTTATGCTTTGCTATTGGTCCACGTAATCTACAGTTAATTTCAACCAATCAGAACGCTTTGTGCTTATTGTCAAATCATAAAAGCGCGTTCTGATTGGTTGGAATGAACTTGGCACGCGTTTGTTAAAATAATTGATCGCCTCTGTGGTCTAGCGGTTCAGGTGTTGGACTTGACTGAATGAGGTCCCGGGTTCGAATCCCGGTTCGGGCAACAAAAAGAAAGTTTGGTTTTCCAATTTTCTAATAAAATAAAAATATGTTACTCGGGATTGGATATGTGCCCGGTTGGCGATAGACTTGCCACCTATCACATTATGGGACTTAGTGTTTTCGGCTAGTCGTGGGTGCCCTGGTTGTGCCTCTGCCTACCTCTTCGGAGATATGGGCGTGAAGATACTTTTTTTGTTAAAATAAACAGTATATAGTTAAAAATATATAAATAAGGTAACATTTAAACGAAAACAAGCAAATTAATAAACCGATGTAATCACCGATGAATAATAAGACATCTGCAGACTGCAGTACTAGGAGTAGGTATCACAGATGATTTATCGATCTTTTAAAAAATGAATGCTTTCATGAAAAATGAACGAATGAGGAAAAGGTTATCAATCCGATACTAAATACTATATACCTACTACTACTGCTACTACTATATCTTAGTATATATAAATCTCGTGTCACAATGTTTGTCCTCAATGGACTCCTAAAACCACTTAACCGATTATAATAAAATTCGCACACCATGTGCAGTTTGATTCAACTTAAGAGATAGGATAGCTTATATCTCAATTTATGGTAAAAAAAATTACCATCCGAGCGAAGCCGGAACTGGCAGCTAGTATACTATAAGTACTAGTATGCGACTATTTAATGCTGATAATGAACAGATCTCGATATTTATTTTTAGAAAGGTAGAAGAATAAATCAAAACGCACTAGTCTAACCACCTTCTTTTTTACTTTCTTACTTTTTTACTTTGATAATGAAATTGAAGTCTTTTCTCTACTCTTGATAAAATGCATACCTATGCGAATACCACTTTTCACTTTCGAAAAAGGAATAATCAAATCTCAACTTGATAATAAAATTGGAGTCTTTTTTATAACCTTGATAAAATGTATATGCAAGCACCTCTTTTCCCTTTCGGAAAAGGAATTATCAAATCTCAACTTGATAATGAAATTGTAGTCTTTTTTCAGTTTTACTGCGCTTTAGTTATTTCATGAAGATCTTAGTCATATCCGTTTGAAAATATTGCCGTTAGTAACTTATTTCACAAAGGTGTTGAACAGGAAAATATAAAAATAGACAAAGCGATAACAGTTAAGTAGGTAATAGCCGTAGCTATATGATAAACGGTCATACATTAAAAACGATTCTGATTAGTCTAAGTTGTAGCCGCATCGTAATCTACATTTTTAATTATATAAAAGGAGATAAAACTAGATAAAATTTAGTTGATATTTATTTAGCACTAGCCAACCGGGCAAACTTCGTATTTGATATTACCATCTACTTACAATTTCTATAGTTTAAAGCAATGATTTTCCCATTGTCCTTGAAATTTTCTCGGTTTTTTCTTTTTATAAAAACCTGGGAACTTTTTATAAGTTCTTGAGAAGAAATAACACAGCAAAACAAAATTATTAATGGTCCATCTGTTCAAGCGTCTTCAAATGTTCAGTGAGGTTCAATGTATAATTCGTTTATATGTATAACAGGTATAACTGCCTGTTCCGGCTTCGCTAGGATGGTATTTTTTTTATCATTAATTGAGATGTAATCTTCTAACTATCTTTCAAGCAAGATCAAACTGCATATGGTGAACAAATTTGATTGAAATCGGTTAAGTAGTTTAGGAGTCCATCGCGGACAAGCAACGTGACACGTAATTTATGTATAGTAAGATATAGATAGATATTTAGAAACCATATAACTCAAGCAGCCATATTTTAAAAGAGAGAACAGTCAATTTAGGAAATTTTTATAGCATAAGACAGCGAACAAACACACACCCCTTCTGGTGGTAAGAGACAACGGCGGCCTATAGGCACCACAGATGCTCGAAAAAGAATCTCGCGTCAAAACCAATGCTAAAACGTGTATGTAATCTCACATCATACGGTATAATGTGACAGTAGTCTGCTGTATCTTGTTCCACACTCGAGTGTTGCCTGGAAGAGATCGCTGACTTGGCGATAAGGCCGCATTTGTGTACCTTATAATTTAAGTTTCATTTTTTTTTTATAATATTGGAAGGCAATCAAGCAGACGGATTTCCTGATGGTAAAAAATTCACGTCGGCTAGAAACACCAAAGGTGGTAATGGTGCGTTGCCAACCTGAGGCCGGGATGTAAGGCCTCGAGCAAAAGTCAGTTTACCGGCTACCTTACCCTCTAACCGGAACACGTCTACAACAAGCATTGACGTTATGGCGGCAGGAATAGGTAAGGCGGTGGGACCAATCCAGGCGAGTCGCTGCGAAACTCTACCACCTAGTAAGATGTCACGGTGTTAGTGACGGTGAGCCAATGCTCGCCTTTTACGAGCTGCCTGGCAGGAAGGCAGATGGTCTATTCTACAAAGAAGCCCGGACCAACACGGGGAAAATTTGACGGGGAAAATTTCATTCGATGTACCTACTTGTAATTTCTCTGAATTTGGTGCACAATAAAGAGTTATTGTATTGTATTATTTTAGCTATGCTCAACTCGCCGAACCCACAGTCTGGCACAATAAGTCTAACATCCCCTTATCACATTTATGGTGTCTATAGGCTACGGTTGTCTTTTACTATCTAGAGCTGTTTGCCTGTTCCCAAATAGGGAAATAAATCAACTATCCAAATAGGCCAATTACTTTGTAAATTTGGCTACGAAATCCGAATAGCCACGGTTAAGAATATCAATTTGGCTTTAGAACCCTGAAAAACAATGTTATAAACATTACTGAAAGGTATTTGTCATTTATTTTAAATTCAAAATGGTTTCCAACAATGAGGCATAATGCATTTGGGTAAAGAAAAACTATCTTTAGTTTGTTTTTCATTTTAACCACATTTAACGACACTAAAAGGATCATAAATTACCTCCAGCCATGTTGTAAGATACTCGTAGATAAAAAGTAACTAATCTGGGGTCACGGCGGTGCGCCCGCCAAGTCAAGTAAAAGAGGTGCACGGCTATACCATCCTTATATCGAAGTTGTTCGGGCGATTTTTGATCCCTTATAATTTCATTATAGAAAAACTAGAAGCCTGAGTTTTAGCGACAACATATAATATATAAACAAGGCATATTTTAAACTAGCTGCTAAGACAAACTTCGTTCCACCCGTTCAGTTTGTGTGGGAAAAATTACAATGAAGTTTTTACTAGTTCCCTCAAAGTGGAATGGAGATAAAGAGTATCGCATGTCTATCTCCTGGTTATAAATTACCTCCCTATTCATCAATCAATTTTCAGCCAAATCTTGCCTATCATCAAAACTTTGATGCTTGCATCAAAGAAGATAATTACATAGTCTTATTGCTTAAATCAAGAAAAAAACTAAAACGTGTACCTATACATGTGGTCCAGTTTTCTAAATACACCAACTGCATATAAAACTCCAAGAAGAACCCATATCGTTGTATTAAAAAGGGATAAATAAATACTCCTAATTTTAAGTTGACCATATAGTCTTCACAATTTTTTATAAAATTTGTTCTGGTATCCTGGTGACTACTTTGGGATTCAATTCGATTTGTGTAATTTGTACAGGGATACTTGTTTATTTATGAAACTGACACTTTGGAGTATTTTAGTCTTTGCTTGTTAATAAGATGGACATATAGTGAGATGAAAAAAATGTAGCAGAAGCTCAAGAAGTACTGAATACCGGAAAAAGGGAAGAATACTTACGAAAATAAGAAAAGATTTTTGGTATTTAGGAAGTACAATGTACCGCAAAAGAAAAAAAATGAACTTCGACAAAAGTCAATCAAAAACATAACTTGTAAATAAAACCAAGTTTCGCAATTAATTTCTACCGTACAAAGTTAAAAGATTCATGTAATACCAAGTTGATTATTAATTTATTCAAACAATAATTTTCATCGCCTCGGTGGTCTAGCGGTCCGGCGTCGGACTTAACTACTAGAGTAATGTAAATTTTAAAAATGTAAATTTTCAATTTTCTAATAAAAATAACGTTGCCCAGATTTGGACATGTGCCCGATTGGCGATAGGCGTGCCACCTATCACATTGTGGGACTTAGTGTCTTCGGCTAGTCGTGGGTGCCCTGGTTGTGCATCTGCCAACCTCTTCGGGGATATGGGCGTGAAGGAACTTTACCTTACTATTAACAATTTTAATTTTGTTATATTAGATTAAATATATAAAGAAATAGGTGTCTTCTTTTCGTATTTATTTATACTAAAGCTTCCTTTAATAATTACTCATTACAAAGTGACCTAAATAATAATGTTTACTCAGTATTTTGATAAAATTGGGCACAATGCTTCATTGCCTTGATAATTGCTCGCTCATGATAATTCTACGTTATTGATTATTTATAGAATTTATTAGAATTATTGTTACTGATAAACTAATAATCCTGGTTCCAGTAATATATATACTTAGTCTGGCCATAAATACTGTTACACTTAAAAATAAAAAAATATTACATTTGAATTTCGAATCTGTCATTTTTATACGATTGTTCATTGTGTTT